>JAANYP010001228.1:0-251278 GCA_020465985.1 Centrapalus pauciflorus | reverse complement strand
CGCGTGATGCATCAAACTTCCGCGTGATGCATCACCTTATTTACGATCATGCCACCGCGTTTTTCATGAAATGCACCAAATCGGACGGTATGCGTAGGTTTTCATAGTTTTCACGTGCATAGTGGTTTTCCATTGAACCCACCCCTATATATATATATATATATATATATATATATATATATATATATATATATATATATATATATATATATATATATATATATATATATATATATATTACAAGCATAAGTGTAACAAACACTTATCAACATGTATTCAGAACAATAGAACATAGTGTTAATACGAACATGCAACATTTTACATGGTTTCAATAGTTTGTAAAAATGTGATAATTTCTCGACCCATATTTAAGGGATTGTTTTTATATGTTTACTTACAAATTTTAATGAGACTTTGAAATCATTAGTGGTTGTTTCTATATTTTTACTTATCGACTTTAATGGAATTTTGACAATTATAATTATTAGAAATATTAAATTATTATATTTTTTTAAAAAGTTTGATAAAACCGTTTAGTTAACCGCCTTTTGGACTTAAGCTGGGATTTGGTATTTCGAATGCCTATTCATTTTTCGTTTCAGTTTTCAATTTATAGTTGTTAAGATATACGCAAATAATTACGTATATCACTCTCGGATAATAGCTTGTTTTGAATTATAGATACTTTAGGAGATAAAATTTTATCTTTGTTGGTGTTAGGCAACTGTATATGTATATATATATGTATATGTGTGTGTGTATATATATATATATATATATATATATATATATATATATATATATATATATTGAGGTTCTATGGGGCACCACGATGCATTGGGAATCAGTGGGAACTAAAAATGCATAACTTATTTACTAAGGATGCAATAAGGGTAATACGGGAATACTAATTATTTTAAAATTTTAATTAATAGATTAGTTAGAAAATAGGAAACTAAATAATATCATTAATCACTTTTCCTATTTTCATCCACATTTCCCTCCCTCCCTCCCTCACCCACCTCTCTCTCTCTCTCTCTCTCTCTCTCTCTCTCTCTCTCTCTCTCTCACAAAGGATAAATGTTGATGTTTTTTATTCAAACATGATGCACATTAGCGGTGCATCAAGATGACGATGAATATGTTGAAAACGGTGATTAACACGTTTAAATTCCAGATATGCATCACGATGAACACGATGATGCATAACCTGAGAAAGATAAATATGATGATGCACAGTATGAACACGATGATGCATAACATGGTGCCCATGTGAACACGATGATGCATAACCTGGGAAAGATGAATACTAAGATGCATAGTCAATGAAGATGATGAAACATCATGTTAGATTTTTGTTCAATTGAAATTTTTTAATTTTAGAAGTGTATTTTATAAATTTATTAGCATTTAATACTTGATTGTTGAATTAAATATTCAATCAATATAAGTTTAATTTTGAGTTGACTTGATATATTATTTTTTTCCCAAAATACCCTTATGTACATCTGATATGTGAACCCTGGATCATGATGCATACACAAATTTCATCTTTATTACCCTTTTGCCATTGTAATCTTAGCCATTCATTTTTTAGATCTAACGTTGTATATAAGTTCCTAAGTTGCACGATACACACAGGTGCCCCATAGAACCTAACCATATATATATATATATATATATATATATATATATATATATATATATATATATATATATATATATATATATATATATATATATATATATATATTTATATATATATATAGTACAGAAGCTATGAATGAAATCACAAAATTTATCTTTTCTACCAAACTTTACATGGTATCAGAGCCACACCGGCTTAGATACAAACTTAAACGATGTTCGGCGCAACACCGCCACCGACAAAACCTGATTTAAACTCGCCGTTCTTTCTTGGACCTCACGATCGTCCAGGAGATTTTATCACTGCGGCTAGATTCAACGGAGAAAACTATGATGAATGGTCAGGAGAAATCGAAACAGCGCTGCAAGCAAGACGAAAGTTTGGGTTTCTCGATGGCACCATCGTCTCACCAGAAGCACCTTACATGCAGACTGATTGGATTGTGATTCATGCCATGCTTGTTTCTTGGATCATGAACACAATTGTTGGGAAATAGTTCAAGTATACTCAAGCTGTTAGTTAGACTTCTCATACTGTTAGTAGATTTTCTGTGTAAGTACAAAGTTCATGCTGCTAGTTGAAGAAACTCGAGCTGCCAGTGTAAAAGTTCAAGCTGCCAGAGCAAAATAACTCAAGTTGCTCAGTTCATGCTGCCAAGTCATTCAAGCTGCTCAACAGTTTCATAAACAGAATGTGCTGATTTTCAGGGAAGATATCTACAAGAAGATTCCAGCATATCTACTATCAGAGAAGTCATAGTCCTTCAAGGAAACACGTTCATAAAGCAATATAAATAGACAGAAGATTGTATAGAAGATATATGCATAAAGAAAGAGTTTTCTGCATATTTTTGAGTCTGTAATTGCTTTATTGTTTCAAGTTTTCTTAAGCCTCTAAGGTTGCAAAACCCTAAGAACAGTTTGTGTTCTTCGTCTAATCAAAACAGATTAGAGGTGATTGTAATCATTGAATTCAGCAATACAAACAGTCTTGATTACTTCTTATGTTTTATGCGATTATTGATTCTGAAAGTTTTTGTCAAAATAATTAAGTGTTATTCCGCAAACTTCTTAATTAAACTTTGATTCAAAGCAAGATTATTGATTTATACTCTGATAAATTCAAATCAGTTAATCTTGGTTATTCATAATTTTCATAAGTTATAGATCCTGACAAGTGGTATCAGAGACAGGTGATCCAATCAAATACTGGAGTTCATAAGTATCACCCTCTCAATCAAATACTGGGTGATCCAAGAACTCCTGTTCAAACAAGGAAGATGGTTCACAATGAGACTGCTGCTGCTGAACAAGCAGTTCCAGAATTCAGCCTAGCTGCTTTTGAACATGCCTGCTTCATGTCTCAACTAGAACCTAAAAAGGCATCAGAAGCACTAAAAGATTCATCCTGGATTGAGCTATGCAAGAAAAGCTTTTACAGTTTAAAATTCAGAATGTTATGGACTCTGGTGGATCTTCCTAAAGGTAAGAGAGCAATAGGGTACAAGATGGGTGTTCAGAAAACAGAAGGATGAGAGAGGGATAGTCATCAAGAACCAAAGCAAGCTAGTAGCACAAGGGAACACTCAAGAAGAGGGAAAGATTATGATTGATGTTTTGGCCTCCAATTAGCAAGATTGAACCATCGACTTTCTATCATATGCAAGTTTCAAAGGCTTTAAAGTGTATCAAATGGATGTTAAGTCTGCTTTCTTGTATGGGACAATTGAAGAGGAAGTGTATGTGTGTCAACCTCCTGGTTTTGAAGACTACAAGTATCCAGACAGGGTGTACAAGCTAGACAAAGCTCTCTATGGTCTTCACCAAGCCCCCAGAGCATGGTATGACACACTGTCATCACATCTTCTAAAGAATGGATTCAAGAGAGGCACTCTGGACAAAACACTTTTCACTAAATCCATCAAAGCTGAGATTCTTCTTGTTCAGATCTATGTTGATGACATCATCTTTGGCTCAACTAATGATAAGTTGTGCAAAGATTTTGAGGCTCTAATGCACAAAAAGTTTCAAATGAGTTCAATGGGGGGAACTCACATTCTTTCTAGGGCTGCAGGTTAAACAGAAGCCTACTGGTCTATTCATAAGTCAATCAAAGTATGTCAAAGACATACTGGAAAAGTTTGGCTATCAAGACACAAAGGTTGCAAGCACTCCAATGGATCCTCATAAACAGCTCCATACAGACAAAGATGGCATAGATGTGGACATTCATCTATACAGATCCCTTATAGGATCTCTCATGTATCTAACATCTTCTAGACCTGATATAATGTTTGCTGTCTGTGTGTGTGCCAGGTTTCAATGTTCACCAAAGGATTCTCACTTGGTTGCTGTTAAGAGAATCTTCAGATACCTTAAAGGCCAACCACATTTAGGCCTATGGTATCCCAAAGACTCTCCTTTTGAACTAACCGCCTATTCTGACAGTGACTATGGTGGTTGCAACATTGACAGAAAATCCACAACTGGTGGATGTCAATACTTAGGAGCAAGACTGGTCTCTTGGCAATGCAAGAAACAAACAACTGTCTCCACATCATCCACTGAAGCAGAATACGTAGCAGCTGCAAGCTGCTGCTCCCAGGTAATGTGGATTCAAAATCAGCTAAGAGACTATGGTATGAATTTCTTATCCACTCCTATTTATATTGACAATTCAAGTGCCATTAGCATTGTGCAAAACCCAGTGAAATTCCCAAAAACCAAGCATATAGAAATCAGATTTCACTTCATCAGAGATAGTAATGAAAAGAAGTTAATCCAAGTTACCAAAATACATACTGATGATCAGCTAGCTGATCTATTTACAAAACCTTTTGATGTAGGAAGGTTCACTTTCCTAATATCAAACATTGGTATGGTAAACATGGATTAATTGGTTTCTATTATTATCAACTCAATATGCTAATTTAAGGGGGAGACACTGTTCTATTGAAAAGTTGCACAATTTTACACTAACAGCATGAGTCTTTTCTCATGCTGCTAGTTCATTTTCTCGGACTGCTAGTTATTTTCACTTGATCTGTCAAAGTGTGCAGGGTATTTAGGTAATTTTTCAAATGTGTGCGCGGGACCTAACCTTTTCGAAACCTTTAACGGTCCCAGTTTCGTTCAGTTGTAACTACCAGTTACATATTCTTCTTCCACGGCCTTCTGCTTTCTCTCTGAACGATACACACATTCTCTTCAAACCCTAAACCCTAAACCGTTGTTTCTTGATCAATGGAGTTCGTAAAAGAACACAACTGCCTCCCATACACCCTGAAACACACTGACCTTGAACCGTTCCATGAGATGATGGACTTCCTCAGGCACTCCCATATCCACTATGCCCTCAATATCAACCCCACTATATACATATCTCATATTGAGCAATTCTGGAATCATGCCTATGTTCAAACCATCAATGGAGTGCCTACCCTGACTTCCAAAATCGATGGTACTACCATCAATATCACCGAGGAGTCCATCAGACATCATCTGCATCTTCAAGATGCCACAGGTATAAAAGACCTATCTCTTACTGCTTTACACTTTGGTCTTCAAAATATCGGATATAGGGGCCCTGCTGATTCTTTTACTTTCTTGAAAGCACACTTTTCTCCTAAATGGAAATACCTTGTGCATATTATTCAGCAATGTTTAAGCCCCAAAAGAACTGGTTGGTCCGAATTTTCTTCAAATATTGCCACTGCCTTAGTGTGCTTTTCTACTGGCCAACAGTTCAATTTTTCAAATATGATCTTTCAAGGAATGTTAAGGCATCATTCCTTGAAGCATGGGAAATTTTTGATGTATCCTCGATTTTTGGCAAAAATAATTGCACACACCTGCACTGCTTCAAATTTACATAAGAGGATATATGTTTCCTATAGGCACTCACTATCTTCAATCAAAAGGCTGATAAAGCCAAGTGCCAATTTTGTTAGCATTGATGCTCCATTGCCCTCTGCAATGATGAACATCATCACAAGAAACAGAGGAGAGGGGCCTGAGCAGACACAGCCTAACATTACTGCTTCAACCCCAGGACCCCAACCCACTCCTCATGATACAGATATTCCCACTGATCCTTTTGTACAGCCCACACGCCCACTACAATACTTATATAAAAGGAAAAGGGGACGAGGAGCTCCTTCCTCCTCCTCCCTTAGACAAGAGCCATATATCCCTGTGCAGGAGGATCCTTCTGCACAGAATATCCAAAGGGAACCAATTGAGGACACTCCCAACCTCAATCAGGAGGTGAACATCTCTTCTGAGCCTGTTCATATGGGTTTTGTGGCTGGCACTACTGATGTCTCTGCACAAGAGGCACAGGACAGGGCCAACATCTCTAAGACCACACCCATGGCAACAGCAAGTGTGCAAACACGAGCTGGAAGTCCCCAGTACCAAGAAAAGAGGGGCCCAGAGGTTTCTACTTCTGGTGTTAATGTCAGTGATAGACCACAAACACCCCTGGTGTTATCTGATCTTGAGACTAGCCTGCAACTGATGCTCTTAACGGATCCAAAGCTGAAACCTGTTGTAACAATGTTGGAATACCAAATGTCCATCATTGCTGCACAGGGGGCACAAATTCATGCACTCAAACAGGCAGAAGCTGCTCACAATCAGAAACTGGCTAATCTACACAAAGGGTTTACTCTTTGTGGAAATAAGCTCATCAAACTAGAGCAGTTGATTCAAACCCATGTGGCAAAGGTTGTAGGTCCTTCTGACCAAACCAATGCTTCCAAAAAGGGGGAGAATCAGGAAGTTCCTGAACCAGTCCAAGCAGCTCCAACACCAACAGTCCAAGCAGCATCAACAGCTCCATCTTCTAGGCTAGCAGTCCCAACAGCTTCTCAAGCTGTTAGCCTAGAAACTCAAGCTGCTTCTACAAGAGCAACTGGAGTTGTTATAAGAGAAGGCATTCAAGCTCCATCCAGTTCAGTCCAACTACATCTTCTGCTACAAAAGATAAGGGCAAGGGTATTCTCATTGAGTCTCCAAAGCACAAGTTTTCTTCCAGAAAAGCCCAGATTGCCTTTGATGCTGAGATTGCCAGAAAATTAGCAGAAGAACAAGATCAGGCCTTAGACCAGCAAACCCATGCCCCAATGCAAGATGATGAAACCTTAGGAGACTACCTAAGAGGGTTTGTGGTAAAGCAAGGTGAAAGGAAGAGGAGAATGCCAACTGGGCATACCAAGGCTGAAAATAGAAGATTCTTAATCAATTTTGCCGTTGCAGCAGATATTCCAAAGAAAATTGCTCAGTCTATGCCTACTGAGAGGCTGCAGGCAATACATGATAAAGAAATGGAGAAAAGAAAGAAAACAAGAGTCTCTTCAGAAGTTCAGCCAGTACCAACAGTTCAACCGTCCCAATCAGTCCAACCATCAACAAAACCAGTCCAAACTGAAGCTGCCAGTGCACCTGCTCCCACTGATCAACCTACTGTTTCTGTTCCATCATCTGTTAAGAGGGTGATCTTTCAGCACCATTTGCAAAAAGCTATGGAAATAGAAAAGTTGATTGATCAACATGACTTCACAAAGCCAGAAATCAACTACTGGTTTGCCAGGTCTCTGGATGAAAGAAATATAAGGGTCAAGTTTGTGATAAGGAGAGAATCTGGACCAGAAGAGGAGTATGATACATTCTGGCAGATGGTCCATAAGCTGACCAGGCATGAACTAATAAAGATGTATCACATAGGGTCTGTTTCTCAAGTCAGATCTGATCTTCCACAAGTAAAACAACTCATCAGAGATCTAAGTTCAGTTGCTGATGCTGAATTTGCAAGAAAAGAAGTGGAAGATGCTGAGAAGAAAGGGAAGCAGATCAAGGAAGTACATATTTTTGTCAAATCCAGAATCTACAGAATTCAATTCAAAGATGGATTTGGTATTTTCTTCAATCTCGAGTTTTATAATTTTTCAAAAGATATGCTGCTTCAAATAAAATCAGTTAGGATATCTTGTGATAAAGAAGAGATGAAGAGAGAATTTTTGAAGGCTATAGATCAGAAGCTTGCACAATTGTAAGTTTTTGAAAGCCTTGGTTTGTAAATAACAGTTTACTTTTTCATTTCCTTATTTGTATAGAACTTAAAGTCTTGTATAAAGAATTTAAGTTAGGGGGAGATTGTTGGGAAATAGTTCAAGTATACTCAAGCTGTTAGTTAGACTTCTCATACTGTTAGTAGATTTTCTGTGTAAGTACAAAGTTCATGCTGCTAGTTGAAGAAACTCGAGCTGCCAGTGTAAAAGTTCAAGCTGCCAGAGCAAAATAACTCAAGTTGCTCAGTTCATGCTGCCAAGTCATTCAAGCTGCTCAACAGTTTCATAAACAGAATGTGCTGATTTTCAGGGAAGATATCTACAAGAAGATTCCAGCATATCTACTATCAGAGAAGTCATAGTCCTTTAAGGAAACACGTTCATAAAGCAATATAAATAGACAGAAGATTGTATAGAAGATATATGCATAAAGAAAGAGTTTTCTGCATATTTTTTAGTCTGTAATTGCTTTATTGTTTCAAGTTTTCTTAAGCCTCTAAGGTTGCAAAACCCTAAGAACAGTTTGTGTTCTTCGTCTAATCAAAACAGATTAGAGGTGATTGTAATCATTGAATTCAGCAATACAAACAGTCTTGATTACTTCTTATGTTTTATGCGATTATTGATTCTGAAAGTTTTTGTCAAAATAATTAAGTGTTATTCCGCAAACTTCTTAATTAAACTTTGATTCAAAGCAAGATTATTGATTTATACTCTGATAAATTCAAATCAGTTAATCTTGGTTATTCATAATTTTCATAAGTTATAGATCCTGACAACAATTAACCAGGAGATAAAATCTACCCTCTCTAAGTATAAAGACGCAAAATGCCTGTGGGATGCTTTGAAGGAACAATTTTCTCTCGTTAATGGTCCACAGATTCAACAACTCAAGGCTGCTATTGCTAGGTGTGAACAACCTAAAAACATGACCGTTGCAACCTATTACAGAAAATTGACAGCGTTATGGGAATAACTTCATACCCACAAACCTCTCATTTCTTGTTCATGTTGTACGCATTGCACTGCGGGCCGCGAACATGAGATTCGTCGGGAAAAAGATAAGCTTCACGAGTTCTTAATGGGTTTGAATAACGACTATTATGGACAGATTCGGTCCAGTATGCTCTCTCAAGATCCTTTGCCATCACTTAATCGTGCCTATCAATTAATCGTTCAAGATGAACGGGTTCGTACTATGTCTAAACTGATTGATGAAAACCCGAGGTTGTAGGATTTTCTATCCGAACAAGCGGAAAAGGACAAGGGCGAGCAGACCGGGTAGATAAATTAAAACTTAACTGCACTCATTGTAAAAAGAATGGTCACGAAGTCGCTCAATGTTTTGAAAGTGTTGTCTATCCAGAATGGTGGGGAGATCGTCCTAAACCCGATAATGGAACTGGAAGAGGTAACATTCGTGGAGGGAGCACCAGTGGGCAAAAAGCCAATGCAGCAATATCTGAAGGCGCAAAATTTGCTGAAACTTCTGGCTTATCTTCTTCTCATCCCTTCACATTTGAACAATGGAAAGCACTTGCCACTGTGTTTGGTAACATGACTTTCTCCAATGATCGTCTGTGTTGTTAGTTCGATGGAAAATTATGGATTATTGACACTGGTGCATCAAACCATGTCACGGGAAATATTGGTGTCTTGTCTAATGTAACAAAGACATCGTGTCCAGTCGGTCTTCCCGATGGCAAGCAGGTTGTGGCGACTCACCAGGGCACCGTTAATTTAACGGATAACATTACTCTCATGCATGTTCTTTATGTACCTCAATTCAATTGCAATTTGATTTCAGTTCCACAATTGTGTCATGATCTCAACAACACTGTCGTATTTAATTCTTCTATGTGTGCTATACAAGACCAAATGAGGAAGCTGATTGGAATGGGAAGTAAGCAAGATGGACTCTAGTACTTTGAAGAAGCGAGACCAATTAACGCTGTCAAGGTTAATGAAGATGATTCTTTAGCATTATGGCATAGTCGAATGGGGCATCCTTCTGAAAAAGTTGTAAAATTACTTCCAGCAGTTCATCGTTCTAGAGGTGCTTTGAATAAAACTTGTGAAGTGTGTCTTCTTGCTAAACATCCTAGAGATACTTTTCCTCTAAGTGAAAATAAAACTAGTAGAGTTTTTTAATTAATTCATGTTGATTTATGGGGTCCCTATAAACATCAATCTTCTTGCGGTGCAAAATATTTCTTAACTATTGTGGACCATTTTTCACGAGCCGTGTGGGTTTACTTAATGGTTGATAAAACAGAAGTCTTTTGGATGTTTATGAACTTTGTCGCTATGGTCGAACGACAGTTCTCTCAGACTATAAAAATCGTCCGAAGTGATAATGGAACCGAGTTTAATCGTTTACTTGATTATTTTTCTGCTTCAGGCATTTTGTTTCAAACTTCTTGTGATGGGACTCCTCAACAAAATGGTAGAGTTAAGAGAAAAAACCGACATCTTCTAAATGTTGCTCGCGCTTTACGATTTCAAGCCAACTTACCAATTTATTTTTGGGGAGAAAGTGTTCTAGCTGCAACTCATTTGATTAATAGGACACCTTTTAGTGTTCTTGAAAATCAAACACCTTTTCATCGGTTGTTTGGTTATTCTCCGTCTTATGATGCAATTCGTGTGTTTGGGTCCTTATGTTTTGCTCATAATAAAAAATCTAAAGGTGACAAGTTCGATAGTCGTAGTCGAAAGTGTATATTTGTCGGGTATCCTTTTGGCAAAAAGGGTTGGAAACTCTATGATCTTGATAATAATGAATTCTTGGTTTCTCGAGATGTCATTTTTGTTGAAGATACTTTTCCATTTAAAGATAACGTGGTAGATAACACCCAACACAATACTCATTTTGGATCAGATATTGTAGTAGATCTGGACTTCGCTGAGTACCACGAACCACCACCAAACACCGTTGAACCTCCTTTGCCAGACACTACTACTCCTTCCTTAGACACACCTAATGCCCCACAACCAGAGGTTCCCCAATCAACACCAACATGGCTCCAATCTTCTACTAATAATCACAACGATGAAGAGGCATGCGACAATGCCACGACAGAATCTCTTGGTCGTGGCATGCGAACCAAAATTCCTTCTGTTCTACTCAAGGATTATATTACTCATATTGTTGTCAGCAAGAGTCCATCTTCCGCTACTACCTCCCTTCCACGGCATACCTCACGTACTCCCTATCCTTTAACACATTATATTAATTGTGACAACTTTTCGGTGCAATATCAAGCATTTCTTGCAGCGATTGTCACCGGGGATGAACCAAAATCCTTTAAAGAAGCCGTTAAGGATCAAGGATGGCAACGTGCCATGCAGGAAGAGATCAAAGCATTAGTAGACAATGGTACTTGGACACTTGAACGGTTACCTCCAGGAAAGCATGCATTAGGTAATCAGTGGGTCTATCGATGAAAATACCATTCCGATGGCACTCTTGATCGTTTAAAAGCTCGTTTAGTTGTTCTTGGGAACCACCAGATCTAAGGCTTAGATTACAACGAAACGTTCGCCCTAGTCGCCAAAATGACCACAGTTAGTGCATTCCTAGCTGTTGCCGCTTCAAAAATTTGGGAATTGCACCAGATGGATGTTCACAATGCATTTCTTCATGGCCATCTTGATGAATAAATCTACATGAAATTGCTACCTGGATTCAAGACTTCTGATCCCAACTTGGTTTGTCGTCTTAAAAAATCTTTATATGGACTGAAACAAGCACCGCGTTGTTGGTTCGCAAAACTTGTCACGACCCTGAAAGATTATGGTTTTCTTCAGTCTTACTCAGATTACTCACTGTTTACCTACACAAAAAATGGTGCTCAACTCAACGTGCTGGTATATGTTGATGATCTGATCATTTCCGAGAATAATTCACAAACATTACGAACCTTCAAGGCATACTTGAGTGAATGCTTTCGGATGAAGGACTTAGGTCCTCTTAAGTACTTCCTTGGTATCGAGGTAGCTCGAAGCTTTTCTGGGTTATTTCTATGTCAACGGAAATATACTTTGGATATTATAAAAGAAACCGGACTTCTCGGGGCTAAACCTGCACCTTTTCCTATTGAGCAGAATCATAAACTTGGTCTAGCTACAGGTGAAAAACTTACTGATCCGGAATCCTATCGTCGTCTTGTTGGTCGTCTTGTCTACTTGTAGGTCATTAGACCCGATTTGACATATTCTGTTCATATTTTATCCCAATTTATGCATGAACCTAGACAAGAGCATTGAGATACCACTCTACGTGTTGTTAGATATCTAAAAGGCACTCCGGGTCAAGGTATTCTGTTACGAGCCGATAGCAACTTGTCTCTACAAGGGTGGTGCGACTCAGATTGGGCGGCTTGTCCCATCACTAGAAGATCCTTAACCGGATGGCTAGTTTTTCTAGGCCAATCTCCAATTCCATGAAAACAAAGAAACAACACACAGTGTCACGGTCGTCTGCCGAAGCTGAATACCGCTCCATGGCAGCCGTCACTTGTGAGCTTAAGTGGTTAAAAGGTTTGCTGTTGAGTTTAGGGGTTCATCATCCTAAAGCCATCTCATTGTTTTCTGATAGTCAGTCAGCCATATATATCGCTAGAAATCCAGTTTATCATGAACGCACTAAGCATATAGAGGTGGACTGCCATTTTGTTCGAGATGCTGTAAAAGATGGTTTGATTAGTCTTTGTTATGTCCCTACTACGGCACAGCTAGCCGATGTCTTTACCAAAGCATTGGGCAAGAAGCAGTTTGATTTTTTGCTTAGCAAGTTGGACATTTTAAATCCACATGCTACAACTTGAGGGGGGATGTTAAGATATACACAAATAATTACGTATATCACTCTCGGATAATAGCTTGTTTTGAATTATAGATATTTTAGGAGATAAAATTTTATCTTTGTTGGTAGCTATCTTTTCCTAAATGATAGGCAACTGTATATGTATATATATAATACAGAAGCTATGAATGAAATCACAAAATTTATCTTTTCTACCAAACTTTACAATAGTTTAAAAAAAACAAAGGATTTTATAAAAGTGAAAACTTATTTAGATAGTTTTAAGAAAAATGAGATGGGTGATAGAATAGTAAAAAATAATATAAATATATGATATGTGATTAAAAAGCAAGATAAAAATAAAAAGTAAATATAGCATAGGTAATAGAAAAAAAAAGACGATATAAAAGGTGGTATTTTAAAAAATAAAATAAAAATTTAAGTAATTATTATTAAATAAATAAGTTTTTATTTTTTCTCTGAAAACTGAAATCGAAATTTCACAGATTTTGGAACCATTCATAAATGAATTTTAACCAAAAATAAATAGTTGACCGACGTGTCCAAACGCGGCCTCACAATATTAAGATTCACCGCCAACGCATACAAGCCAACTTCCGACACACCCCGATTTTTTTTTTCTCTCTCTCTCTCTGGATCTCACCGGTTCAACCAACCCCAACTCCCCCATCTGTTTGTTCTTTTCCTCCTTTTTTTTTCTTCTCTGCAATCCAGCTAAGCGGGAGACTAGGAGAGAGTGGGTGCCAGAAAAATCCGGCGAAGCAACGATTCCGTACACGTCGAATGTGTCTGCGTCAACTTCAGATCTGATCGTTTCTCTACCGTAGTCGACAGATCTATTCATCCACTTTTTTCATCACCTCCACTGATTTTTCTGATATTGCTGTTGCGGATCATAAACGGTAAGGTGTTGTACGAATTCACAGATTTTAAGTTTATCTAAAATGATCTCAAATGGCATTTCTAACGATTGTAACTTCGGTGAAGCTTTCTAAAATTAGTCAAGGAACTAACTGCATTTGTGATTAATTGTTCAGATTTGATTTCCTTATTGTGATGTTGAAGAAATAAAGTATAATGACGGTACTTTGTAATTTTTTTTCTTCTGTTGATAACTAAATGAATTGTGATTTTTTAAGAAGCTAATCAATGATTGTCATGTGTGCTTTAACTATGAATTTTTTGAGATTTAGTTATGATATTCGAGAAGCCAGAAATCTAGATCATTATAGGCCGTAGCGCCATATTTAGCTAATGAGATCTGATTTTGTGTGGATAATGAATGTACTTCTTTCATATTTTTATAGATCTGATTTTGTTATTAGGGTTTTGTTGAAGAAATATTTAGAACAATGGCGCCGACAACCTTACGGAAGGCTATTGGAGCGGTGAAGGATCAAACAAGCATTGGAATCGCGAAGGTGGCTAGCAATATGGCACCGGAGCTAGAAGTTGCCATAGTGAAAGCCACTAGTCACGACGACGATCCTGCCAGTGAGAAGTACATACGAGAAATCCTGCAGCTCACATCCTACTCACGAGGCTACGTGAGTGCCTGCGTACATGCGGTATCAAAAAGGTTGAGCAAGACTCGTGATTGGATCGTCGCTCTGAAGTGTTTAGTTCTTATTCACCGACTGTTGAACGACGGTGACTCGGTTTTCCAGCAGGAAATCATGTACGCTACTAGGAGAGGAACCAGGTTGCTTAATATGTCAGATTTTCGTGATGAGGCCCACTCTAACTCATGGGATCACTCAACTTTTGTGAGGACGTATGGATTTTACTTGGATCAGAGGCTCGATTTGATTGCCTATGAGAGGAAGCAAAGTGGTGGTGGTGGTAGTGGAGACGCCGACAGGTCAAGGGAAGATCGTTGGAGATCGCCACAACATCGTGGTTATGGTAATGATTATAATGAGTTTCGTGATGAACCTGGGTATGGAAATATGAGGAAGTCCAGATCTTCTGGAGATGTGAGAGAGGGATCGAATGGTTCGTCTCAGGAGAAGAAAGACGTGACTCCTTTAAGGGAAATGAAACCGGAAAGGATTTTTGGGAAGATGAGCCATTTACAGAGGCTGTTAGACCGGGTATTATCATGTCGGCCCACTGGCCTCGCAAGGAACAGCAGGATGGTGTTGGTTGCCCTATACCCTGTTGTGCAAGAGAGTTTCAAGCTATACTCTGATATATGTGAGGTTTTAGCCATCTTGCTTGATCGTTTTTTCGATATGGAACATCAGGATTGCGTGAAGGCATTTGATGCTTATGCTAGTGCTGCAAAACAGATTGATGAGCTGATAGGTTTCTATAATTGGTGCAAGGATATGGGTATTGCAAGATCTTCAGAATATCCAGAAGTTCAGAGGATAACCGGAAAACTACTAGAGACACTGGAGGAGTTTGTGAGAGATAGAGCAAAAGCTACGAAAAGCCCAGAGAAGAAACCTGAGATTGTGGAACCAGTTAAAGAGGAAGAGCCAGTTCCTGATATGAATGAAATAAAGGCTTTGCCGGCACCAGAGCCTTCTCCACCATCACCACCACCTGAAGTTGAGCCGCCTCAACCCAAACCTCAATACACTGGTGACCTAGTGGACCTAAGAGAGGAGTCGGTGACAGCTGATGATCAAGGAAACAGATTCGCGTTGGCATTGTTTGCAGGTCCAGCAGCAAACAAAGGGAATGGGAACTGGGAAGCTTTCGGATCCAATGGGGAGTCTCAAGTAACCTCTGCCTGGCAGAATCCAGCTGCAGAGACTGGAAAAGCCGATTGGGAACTTGCATTGGTAGAAACAGCCAGTAATCTTGAGAAACAGAAGGCGACAATGGGTGGTGGGCTTGACCCGTTGCTGCTGAACGGAATGTACGACCAAGGAATGGTGAGGCAACATGTGAGCACGACTCAGTTAACCGGTGGCAGTGCTAGTAGTGTAGCTTTGCCTGGGAAGACAGCTACGCCTGTTTTGGCACTCCCAGCTCCTGATGGGTCAGTTCAGGCTGTTGGGGGAGATCCATTCGCAGCCTCATTGAGTGTCCCTCCACCGTCTTACGTACAAATGGCAGATATGGAGAAGAAACAGCAGCTGCTTGTTCAAGAACAGATGGTCTGGCAACAGTATTCTAGGGATGGAATGCAAGGTCAAGTTAGTTTGGCCAAGATCAATGGCGGCGGATATGTTGCACCAGGACAACCACCCATGATGCCTTACGGAGCTATGCCAGTAAACGGAGCCGGGTACTACTATCCTACTTACTGAAGATATAATTGTTCTGTTATCATACATTTGTTATACATATCATGTACTGCATGTTGTTTCCATATTTCTACCCTACTTGTCCAATTGAGATTCCTTTGAGATTTGTTGGCATTTTTGTTCTAGTTAGAACACACGATCATGATGAACAGTAACTACATCCATTATGTAATTTGTAAAGTATATGGTACCAAATCAATATTATGCTATTAATTTGTTGCTTCTTTTCTCTCATACATAAAATGCCACTTGGAAGTTTGGAGTAGCTTTCTTTATTCTGTTTTGGTCTTTTTGGGAGTAGCTTTCTTTATACCTTTAGATGTTAAAGAGCTGCTAATAGAATTAGATGCTTGAGGTTGAGCCTCAGTTATAAACGAACTCGAGCTCGTTTATTACTTACTAGATTACATCGGTTGATTTAAAAATATATAAAGATAATGAAGATTTATAAAGATATAGAAAATACGAATAAGAAATTAGAGTTTATAAAGTTTCAGTTAATTAATTATTAAATTAGTTTAGTTAGATTTCAATGTAATAAATTTGAATTGAATTTTAAATTAGATTCTAAAATTTTATGTGGCAAATTAAGAAGACGACAAGTGGCAAATTAAAAAAAAATGTGACAAGTGACAGTTTGTTACTCAATTAATAGTGTTTATTGATTATAGATATAGATTAGATGAGCTTGAATTTAGGCACGAGAATATGAGATGTAGGCTTCATTTGTTTTTTTAGAGTTTAGATGTCTAAGACTTTTTACCGTCTATTTGATATGTTGTTAAAGTTTAAAAATCTGTTTAGATAAGATTGTTTTTTAATTTATAAAATGTTTTATTACATACAATTTATATCAATTTTACGGTTTTTAGTATTAAAGTGTTCAATTTTTTTAGTTAGAATAAAATATTTTTACCTAATAAATTATTAATCTTTTATATGGGTTAATATTGAAAAAACCCTACGAACTTTTATGAATTTATTGATTAAGTCACTGTACTTTTTTTTCTGAGTGTTTAAGTCCCTAGACAATTTTTGTCTTATTCAAAACTATATATTTGACCTGTTTAGCAGGTCACGAACCGGTAAACGGTACAATGCCCTAAACAAGAAAAAAAGAAAGTCCGTTGACTTAATCGTGAAAATTGGAAAAGAAAGTTGGTTTTTTTCATAATAAACTATTCGGGTAACTAATTGTTTTACCTGTTAAGTAGGTAGCAGGTTAAGAATATATAGTTTTGAATAAGACAAACTTTGTTTAGGTACTTAAATACTCGGAAAAAAAGTCCAGTGACTTAATCGATAATTGCATGAAAGTTTGTGGGGTTTATTCAATATTAACCCTATACAAATTATGAATAGATTTAAATGATGGGCTGCTGCCGCCTATGATTACCAAAAAAAAAAGTCAGGTACAGCTTCTACTGAATTACCTCTAAAAAAACTTCTAAAGCTTGGTTGTGATTTAAAAAGTATTTGGCGGTCTTTTTTTTTTCCTCTTTGTATAAACACCCATCAACCAAGTAAATTCTTTTGCAAAATCTTTGAAAATCATCTTCAAGGTGTGTATACAACATGGTGGCCAGAAAATGTGATTATATACATTTCAATATAAATTCCAGTTCATCTCAAGTTACCAAATTAAAATGAAATTCAATGTTGGAAAATATTCACATTCATTACTTATTTACGATAATAAAATAACTAAAAGAAATTTAGGTCTTCTAGTGGTAGCTACGCTGTGCACACTTTCCATCTTCGCCCTTGAATACCTGCCGGAAAAAAGAACACAACATGAGCCAAACACCCAATACGAAGATCGAATACAATTACAACGTATAGGAATGTCAAGGACTAAAAGATGTTTTGAAATATATTTTCTTTTTAAAATAATATTCACCTCAACACCAGATTATCAAGAAAATAAAAGCTGAAGCAACGAATGGTTATATTATTTTTACCGAACGACCTAACGCAATGTGTAATAATTACACTGAGTGTCACCAGCGTAATCGTTTCAGATGGAGTGTATGGCATTAAACTACACTTCCGCGAAACATATAATAGCCTAGGATGCATCCCTACGCTCCCTTGAAATAATCGAAGGTTCATTCCCGAGCTAACATAATCTCATTCAGTCATAATAATCAATCATAATCTCAAACGAAAGGGACATAACCGATCATTCCCCAACCATCTCAGTCCTTGACTCCTCATCGTTCGTCTTTTCTTCTCTACTCCTCTTGTTTTTCACCATGTCGCTATATTTCCTGACATCTCTATCATTCTCCCCTTTAGCATGTTTTCCTTCACCCCCACTTCGTATTTTTCCACCCATGCCTTCTTTCACCCATTTACGTATTTCTCATTTAGCTATTTTTTCCAATTTCTTAATTTCCCACCAAGATTATTCCTCTTTTTTCCTCTTAATCTACGCCGTTAATTACAAAAATAGCCACATGTCACATCTTTATTCACTTTTTAGCCATTTTATATACATTTTACCAAAATAGACGCACTTTACGTTACCACATTTACGTGATAGCCACAATTTACGTGATTTGTACTTTTTTTCATTTTTTAATGCATTACGTTACAAAAGGTGTTTGGTCACGTAAATTGTTGTACTTTACGTGACCACTTTTAAAAATTTGCTCCTTCCCAATAAAAATGTAATGATTGCTTTAAAAAAATATTTTAAAGTGTGACAAGACATCCCACCAAACATTCATGGGGAAGTAGCAAAAATGGTCACGTAAAGTACAACAATTTACGTGACCAAACACCTTTTGTAACGTAATGCATTAAAAAATGAAAAAAAAAATACAAATCAATGGTCACGTAAAGTACAACAATTTACGTGACCAAACACCTTTTGTAACGTAATGCATTAAAAATGAAAAAAAAGTACAAATCACGTAAATTGTGGCTATCACGTAAATGTGGTAACGTAAAGTGTGACAAGACATTCCACCAAACATTCATGGGGAAGGAGCAAAAATGGTCACGTAAAGTACAACAATTTACGTGACCAGACACCTTTTGTAACGTAATGCATTAAAAAATGAAAAAAGTACAAATCACGTAAATTGTGGCTATCACGTAAATGTGGTAACGTAAAGTGTGGCTATGTTGGTAAAATGTATATAAAGTGGCTAAAAAGTGAATAAGCATGTGAAAAATGGCTATTTTTGTAATTATCCCTAATTTTTTTTTCGTAGCTGAAGCTTGTAAAGCAACCTTTATATTTTTTAGGTTTTCCATGAACGCATAATCTCGTTTTGTTGATTTGATCGATTTACTGATTGTTTTATCACTAACCCGTCTACATCTTTTTCTTCCAGCCATATGTCTAAGATTTTGAATGTTATCGGTGCGAAGTAATACTTTTACCCCCTTACAACGTCGTAACACTAGTTGCTTGGAATCCGTCTTCAACATTTGGAAAATTGTTTGTTTGTGAGAGATGAGAGAAGAATTTCTTTCTATTGAAGAAGAAGTACATAGAAAAAAGAACTTAACAAGTATATATATACAACTATCTAACAACTTAACTGAATCTAAGCTAAACTAACTAACTTGTAACAAACTAATGATATAAAGTCAACACCACCCCCCCCCCCCCTCTCACCCAGCTTGGAAACTGCCTCCTTATGCCGTGTCGCAGAAAGATGTTTCGTAATAACATCAACTGCAACATGAGATAAAGTAATCAAACCATTTTGTGGTTGCTCACGCACAAAATGACAATCTAACTCAATATGCTTTATGCGTTCATGAAAAACTGGGTTTTTGGCTATGTATATAGCTGCTTGATTGTAGCATCTCAAAGGAATTGGTGTGATACTCAAAATTTGTAATTCATGTAACAATAACAGACACGTCTCATAGATCTGTATTTAGCTTCAGCTGATGACAAGGATACGGTAACTTGCTTATTAGATTTCCATGACAATGGTGTTCATCCAAATAAGATAAAGAAGCCACTAACAGAACACCTAGTAACTGGACAAGCTGCCCAGTCACTATCACAATATGCCTGAAGATCAAAACTTGGTTTGTTGTTCAAAAACATGCCTTGAGAAGTTGTTCCTTTGAGATACTTTAAAACATGAAGAGCAACATTATAATGAACAACAAATGATAAAGCACTCGTGTATGCACTACGAAGTTCAACTTGCCAACTAGTTGTCGATAACTAGTAGGTTCAGTCAATAAATTGTCCATTGTTGACAACAACTTCAAATCAACTGGTAGAGGAGTGGAAACAACATCACAATCGACCATGGAATAAGCTTGTAACAGATCCATAACAAACTTATGTTGATTAACAACCATGCCACATAGATATTTCATTGGTTGTAGGCCTAAAAACATATAAATAAATACCAAATCCTTAATCTTGAACTGATCGTCCAAGAACTGTTTTAGGATAGATATCTCTTCATTGTTGTGCCCCGTCACCAATATGTCATCAACATAAATGGCAGCTATGACAATGATTCCATCAATATGCTTAAGAAAAGGAATGATCATTTAAAGATCGTCTAAAACCTTTTGATTGCAAAGCAACAGACAACTTTGCATACCATTGACGTGATGCTTGCTTTGATCTGTATAAGGATTTTCGTAATCGACAAACATAAATTGGTGATGAAACGGAAACAAAAAGACAAGAAGGAACTTTCATGTAGACTTCTTCAAGTAGATGACCATGCAAAAAAGCATTATTAACGTCAAATTGATGAACTTTCCATCCTCTTTTTACAGCCAGAGAAACAAGAGCTCGAACAGGCATACATCAAGACAAGAGAAAAAGTCTCATGATAATCGACCCCACATTTTTGTGTAAATCCTTTCGCAACTAAACATGTTTTGTTCTGTTTAATTATGCCATCATATCTGTATTTGATTTTATAAACCCTACGACATGAGATAGGCCTCTTTCCTTTGGGAAGTTTAACAATGTCTCACGTACGATTAGCTTCTAGAGCTTGAAATTCACTTTTCATAGCATTTTCCCATTCTGGATGTCCTTTTGCTTCACCGTTCATGTTGAGCAAGATGAACATGAAACACAAATTTTGAACAGCTCTGATGAATATAAGAAGAACCAATATACAAATTTGTCATTGTATGGAAGCAACTAGAACCATTACTATCTAAATGATTACAAACATAGTCATTGAGATGTCTTGGAGTATTGGAACTTCTTGTTGAGCGTCTTTAAGGAACAGTAGCAGTAGGTATAGAATCTTCAGCAGTGGGAACTTGAGTATCAAAACCATCAGAAGAAGATAGTGTCCCTTGTGAAAAATTGCCAGAAGCTGATCGTGGTATGTAAGAAATATCAGGAATTGAAGATTGCCCATGAGCTTATGCAATATGTAATGGAAAGATATCTTCAAAGAATTTAACATCTCTTGATATACAGAGCTGTTTAGTATCCGAATTCAACAATTTGTATGTCTTTTGACCATAAGGATATCCTATAATGATACACTTGTTGGCTCTAGGCATAAACTTATCACCTGAAGGATGAACACGAGAAGCATAACACAGACAGCCAAATGCTTTCAAATAAAAAAATCCTGGTTTTTCTTTATACAAAACACCATATGGAGTTTGTAATGAAGAGGTTTAGATGGCATTCAAGTTTTGATGCATTCCCCCCAAAAGGCATGGCCAAGTCCAGCCTGAAAATAAACTGCTCTAGCAATCTCTAGAATGTGTTTGTGTTTTCTCTCAACAAGACCATTCTGTTGAGGTTTGTAGGCCACAGATTTTTTATAAATAATACCCGCTTCAATAAAAAATCTACACCCTCTTTGCTAGACCCAAGTTCATATGCATTGTCACTTCTAATCACTTTGACCAAGGTGCCAAATTGAGTTTTGACAAGATTAACAATGCCTTTGATAATGGACATATCATAGCTACCATGAAAAGTAAATATGTCTATGTAAATCTACTGAAGTCATCTACTATAGTACTATGGTAATAAAGTATTTATGACCATCAAAAGTAGTATGCCGATAAGGACCCCAAAGATCAACATGAACAAGATCAAAGGCTTGATGAGAAGTGGTATGACTTTTTGGAAAGGAAAGTTTATGTTGTTTTGCTTGAGAACAGACCAAACAAGTGTCAATATCATGATCTGAGGACAACAGATGCAGCTTCTTGAGTTTAGCTAAAGGTAAATGCCCAAATCGTGTATGCTAAAGCATTGCTTCAGTCATTGAATTAGAAGATTTATTACAAGAATGCAAAGAGTTCATTACAGAAGACTTGTTACAGAATTTTAAAGCTGAAAAATCGAACAGAAGCGAAAGACTATTGCCAATCTCTTGTTGATCAAACACATACAAGTCATTTATGCGTTTTCCAAGAATGCCAAGAGAGAGTTTATTCTTTGACAAAGGGTCCTGCATGAGACACTCTTTATCAGTGAGAATGATAAATGTATTCAGTTGTGCAACAAGTTTAGGAACAGACAGGAGATTATACTTGAAGCATGGAACGTACAATACGTTATGCAATGTGATGGAATTGTGAAGTTTTGCATCACCAAAGAATGAAACAAAAGTATTTTGTCCATTAAGTAGATCGACTTAATGAATTTAGTAAGAGAAGAAAATAAATTTTTATTAGAACACATGTGATCAGTAGCTCCTGAGTCAATGATCCAGGAATGATGAGTTCGTAATAAAGCAAATTGTTTATAAGCATTTGCCACAAGATGCTTAAATGATAAAAGTTTACCTTCATTCATCATTTCCCAATCAGTGATTATTGAGTTAACTTGACTGACTGAAGAAGAGCTATTCGACTTCTTGTAATTGATGAGTTCAATGAGTTGTTGAAACTGATCTTGAGAAATCGAAGACGAAGAAACAACTGACTGGACAGAGGATTGAGTCTCATTGCGTTTGGACTTGGTGAATTAGAAATTTGCAATAAATCCATGAAGACGATAGCATTGAGCTTTGGTATGTCCTCGTTTTTTACATTGATTATAAAGTAAGAGCTTTTTAGGATCAGAAGAAGAAACTTGCATAGCAATATTTTCAGTGCGAAAAATAGAGATCTCTCTTTGACGTTATTCTTGAATAATGATGGAATAAGCAGTAGAAACAGAAGGTAATGGTTTCATCATAAGAATATGAGCCCTAATAGCTTTGTACGAACCATGTAATCCCATGAGAAGTTGAATCAACGTTGATCTTCAAGGTATTTGGTGAGTTGAATAGCAACTCCAATGAACAATTGGGTAAATCTTGTACAATTCTCAATTCATCCTAAATTTTTGATAATTTGGTGAAATATGTTGAGAAATCATCAGACTCCTGTGAAATAGAGTAGAGTTGTTGAATTTGATAGATCAATGCTCCGTCTGATTGAGCATACCTTTGATATAATTTTTTCCAAAATTTACGAGCAGATTGTAAAAACTAAACACTATGTTCTTCTGGAGCGAATTGAGAATCCAACTTATAACCATTGAATTAACACGAAACCAGGTAGAATAATTCTCAGATGTTGCAGATGGTTGAGAAATTGTACCATCAATGAAGTTGTATTTGTTCTTAGCAGTTAGCGTTATCGTCATTGAACGTTTCCAAGCCGTGAATCCAGTGCCATTGAAGACATTTGAGACTAAAATCAATCCAGGATTATCTGAAGATCCAAGATAATAGGGATTTGAACAATCACGGTTACTTGAATTTGAAGAATTATATTCTGATTCAGTCATGATCATATGATTGAGGTGAATAACATAACAGATTTGTAGAAGAAATGGATCAATCTGATACCATGTTTGTTTGTGAGAGAAGAGAGAATAATTTCTTTCTATTGAAGAAGAAGTACAGTGAAAAAAGAACTTTACAAATATATATACAGCAACTTGTAATAAACTAATGACAGCGTATGATATAAAGTCAACAAATATGCCTATTAATAGTAAACAATTACTTAGGGGATGTTATTAATTTTTAATAATTAAATAGGAGACAATTCTCATATGAAATAACAGAAATAGGATGGTAATTAAAAAAATTATTTACTATGAGATCAGACATAGATGTTAACAAAATTTTTGGGTTACAAATCGGCAAAAGCATCGGTTTGGGCTTTATTGGTGACATGAGATAATGTCAAAAGTATAATGACAAAATATGAAGAATTTATTCTTTTGTACAAGTGGACACGTCACATGTCTACCTCTGCTTGACTTATGGTCAGACAATTCATATGGTTAGACCAATTAGAGACCCAAAAGTTCTTCCAAATAGTTTATCCCATTGTTTGGGTGTAAATTATTTATAAAATTAAGATGATGTTTAGTTGAAAAATGTCAAGGGATCACGACAAATGATAGATAAACTTAATTGTTTTTTAACATTTAAAGATTTTAAAAGGGTTTATTATCAAAAAAAACCAACATGTTTTCATGTTTTTTTGTGTCTTCGTCCCTTTATGTTATTTTTTTTCCATAAAAAACCTTAAGTTATTTTTTGTTTTTGGTTTATTGAAATTTGGATATTAGACCCCTGTTATAATTTGTGAACCGGGTTTTTAAAAACTGAAAAACCGGGTTCCAATGTCCAAATTTCACTAAACCAAAAATAAAAAATTAACTTGAGGACTTTTACGGAAAAAAATAACATGGTGGGACGAAAAGACAAAAAACATGAAAACATGTTGGTTTTTTTTATAATAAACTCATTTTAAAAATAAAGAACTGTGTTTTTTTTTACTTTTGAAATAATAAACTGTATTTATTTGATAAGATAAATTTGAATGTGATATTTGACGTTTAAATGTTCTCTTTTATTATATATATATATATATATATATATATATATATATATATATATATATATATATATATATATATATATATATATATATATATAGATTTAGGTTCAAGTGAGTACCACCTCTAATGCAGCGCACCAGAAGGTACCACCCTTAAAAGTAATTTTTTTGAAATTTTTTTTCATGAACATGTTCTAATTAACATTACACAGATCATATGTGAATTTCACGCAAATCCGAACACTCTAAGTGCATGAAAACACACATCATATAAATGCATGTTCACATGTCTTCAAAATTATGTAAGTGTGTGTTCACATCATTTTTTAGGAGCTAGGAGATGTGAATGTATGTGAAATTTACATACGATCTTCATAATGTTAATTAAAACATGTTTATGAAAAAAAAATTTAAAAAAGTTTTTTTAAAGGTGGTACCTTCTGGTGCGCTGCATTTGGGTGGTACTCTCTCGAACCATATTCTATATATATATATATATATATATATATATATATATATATATATATATAAAGAAAAATCATAAACTTTGTCTAAAAAGTAGCATGTTTTGTAATGGTTTTTTTTTTTTTTTTTTTTTGTAACACGAAAGTAAGCAGAAATAAGTGATAAAATAAGTAATTTTAATAAAGAATAATATCGGCAAACCATCGGCTGACTGGCATGTGCGTATTGATTTTCCTGTCCGTATATATGGTTTACCCACGACTTGGTAACGTGGCTTGCATGATATATCCATGATTCATAGAATTCATTATTTTCAAAAAAATGAAGTTTTTTTTTTTATTATATGAAAATACAAAATATGGATACATGTTTAGAGTGAACCATTTTAACATATAAATGATAATCCAACACATAATGATTAATGGAGACCATTTTGACGGTAGCAATTTCAGCCCGTTCAAGCAAACGGGTCAAACGGGTTGACGACTAAAAGTCATAAGTTTTACATAATATTGAAAATTCTTTCAAAGAACATTTTTTTAATATACCATTTTATAAATTTTCATTTTAAAAAAAAAGGTTATATCCTATCTTAGTTTTTTACAATGAGTCCTTATTATTGTTCGGCCGGTCGGGTCAAAATTGTCACCCCTAGTACCCTCCAATAAATTCTGTATAATTTTTAAAGGTTTATCATGAAAAAATCAACATGCTTTTATGGTTTTCTACGTCTTCCTAAATAAGTCCTGAAGTTAATTTTGTTCTTTTTTGGTTAAGTGAGATTTGGCTATTAATACCCGGTTTTTAGTTTTTAAAAAAACCCGGTTCACCAATTACAACCGGACTCTAATAGTCAAATTTCACAAAACTAGAATTAAAAATTTAATTTGAAGGCTTCTTTGGTTAAAAAACAACATTAAGGTATGAAAACACAAAAACCGTAAAAACATTTTGGTTTTTTAATAATAAACCATAATTTTAATGGCCTTGAACTATCATTAGGTTGTTTGAGTATAAACAATTTATTAGTATATATAAGTTTTTTACTAAAACTATGAAATAATTAAAACATTGGTCAAAAAATGTGTTTATCAAATTAAAAGTATATGTGATTTTAGCTAAGTAGATTTACAATTTGAGGCTGTAAAACCATAGAGGTCGTTTGTGTATTCGGTAACATTAAAACAAATGTTAAGCTTGAATCTTGATGTATAACAAAAAGATATATGTTATATATTGAGTCAAAACCAACTCAAACAAAATCAATAATACCAAGTTGTTGACACCATAAACATGAATCATAATCGTGCGGCTTGGCTAAATCATATGCTTAATCGTAGTCATTAAATTAGATCAACCATTGTAGTTACAACATAGTTGATGAAACACCAAATTTAACTATGACATAAGCACTTTATATATGTACCACCACATGTGCTTTACAATAGTCTTATGAACTGTACTGGAATGATAGCATATTGGTTGAAGATATGGAATGTACAGTGGAGATTCAAGGTTTAAACATTACACATGTCCCCTAATCATATGTTATGTGATTTACATTCTTCATATTAGCCATGGGACTAAATATATTTATAGGAGTGGGTTCAATGGAAAACCTCTATGCATCGAAGAACCTTGGAGAACCACAATGCATCGCAAGAAATCGTAATGCATCACATGGAAATCGATGCATCACGCGGGAATTTGATGCATCACGTGGAAATAATGATGCATCACGCGTGAACTGTGATGCATTTGTGGTGGTGCATGGCGGTTCTTCGATATTCTTCGATGCATAGAGGTTCTCAGCTCCCCTCCCTCTGTCTGTATTTATATTCTTTTTACAGATGAAAATAACTATTTATTATAATATAAATAATAAAAATCAAGATTAAACATTGTATTTCTAGAAGCATAGTAGATTACCCAATTGCTAATTGGGTGACGTCTCAACTTTAAATGTGATGAAATTTGAAAGTTGAAACCCACCTCGGATGTTCCTATTTCTTTGACCTCTTTAGCAACAATTCTTCTAATTCTTTAGTATTTTTTTTAGCTAAAATCAGCAACAAATCCATCCATCAATCCTTTATTTTTTTATTAATCTGCAAATAAATCTTTCTTTTTCTCTCACTACTTATCTTTATCTTCTTTCATGGTGGAAAGTTGCATTCATACGCCAAGATTCATAGGTTTTTTGGCACAAATTTTTACTCTTTATAGCCAAATTTTGATTCATCTTTATAGGTGATTTTCACAATCCAGCTTAATGTTCTCTGTTTTTGTATATATGATCATGGGGACTTGGGAATTATTCTGTTTCATCGTAACCTCCTGGTTCTTGTTGCTCTTGCCTCAAACATGCTTAACAAGTGTTCTACGAAATGCCAAAGTGAGCCCTGGATTCCAAGCTTCTCAAATGCAGTTCATAGATAATAATGGTTTGTTCCTGGTATCAAACACATCGAATTTCGGATTCGGCTTCAATCCTAATAGTGATGTAACTTCATTCACATTAGTCATCATTCATATGAGCAGTTTAAGGATCATTTGGTCAGCAAATAGAGACTCCCCAGTTGGCAATTCTGATAATTTTGTGTTTGATGATGATGGGAATGCCTATTTACAAAGCAATGGGGAAATTGTTTGGTCTACCAACACCACGACAAAGGGGGTTTCTGCCATGGAATTGCTTGATTCAGGGAACTTGGTTTTAGTTAAGGATGATGGTGGTGTTGTGTGGCAAAGTTTTAATCATCCTACAGACACACTTTTGCCTAATCAAGATTTTGTTAAAGGGATGCAACTTGTAAGCAATCTAAAGAACAATTTGAGTTTTTCTTTAGAAATCAAAACTGGAGATTTGATTTTGTCAGCTAAATTTGAGAACCCACAACCTTATTGGTCTATGGGGAAAGATAAGAGGAGAATCATCAACCAAAGTGGTGGAGAAACCAATTCAGCCACCATTGAAGGCAATTCATGGAAACTTTATGATGAAACCAAAGTGTTGCTATGGCAATTTGTGTTTGCAGATCAATCTGATGCTAATTTCACTTGGGTTGCAGTTTTAGATGATGATGGATTCATCAAATTCTATAATCTTCAAGCTCAAATCACTGCTAACCCTCAAATACCAGATGACTCTTGCAGCAGGCCACAAGCTTGTTCACCATATTACGTCTGTCACGGAGGGAATACCTGTGAATGCCCTTCAGGCCTGGGTCAAGTTAGCTGCCAGCCACATATCGCTTCTTCGTGTAACAAGCCAAAGGATAAATCAAGTCTTATCAATGCAGGGGAGAATTTAAGCTACTTTGCACTCGGGTTTGTTTTGCCGAATAATAAGACCGATTTAGAAGGCTGCAAATCGTCATGTTTGAACAACTGCACTTGCTTGGCTATGTTCTTCGATAACAAGTCTGGAAGTTGTTACATGTTTGATCAGATTGGGAGCTTTGAAGAAGCTAAAAATGGTGAGAATATTGAGTCGTACATTAAGGTTCCAGGTACTCAGTCTGATGATTCTCAGGGCCAGGTAAACAAGAAACGATCAACAAAAATGGTGATTGCAGTGGTTCTTATAGCCATTGCAGGAACAGTTGGTATTATTGGACTGGTAATCATAGGAATTCGCTACCAAAAGAAGAAAAATCCAACTGAAGTTCCTGATGAAATCTCTGAAGAGGATACATTCTTAGAGAACATATCCGGGATGCCTGTCCGTTTCACTTACAAAGATCTTGAAGAAGCAACAAATAACTTCACTACCAAGCTAGGCCAAGGTGGATTCGGTTCGGTCTACCAAGGGGTCCTAAGAGATGGGACCCAGCTTGCAGTCAAGCAGTTAGAGGGGGTTGGGCAAGGGACGAAAGAGTTTCGAGCAGAAGTGAGCATAATCAGCAGCATCCATCACCACCATTTGGTGAGACTCAAAGGGTTCTGTGCAGAAGGAAAGCACCGTCTTCTTGTCTACGAGTATATGGCAAATGGTTCATTGGATCGATGGATTTTCGGTGACTTTTTGTTGGATTGGGATACAAGATACAATATCGCAATTGGCACGGCTAAGGGACTTGCTTATCTTCACGAAGATTGTGATGTGAAGATCGTTCATTGTGATATAAAGCCTGAGAATGTGTTGTTAGATGAAAACTTTTTGGCAAAAGTTTCAGATTTCGGATTGGCTAAGCTTATGACACGAGAAGAAAGCCTTGTGTTTACCACATTACAGGGGACTCGAGGGTACCTTGCTCCTGAATGGATCACCAACTATGCAATCTCGGAAAAGAGCGATGTCTATAGCTATGGGATGGTGTTGCTAGAGATCATTAGTGGTCGGAAAAACTATAGCTCGACGGAGATATCACATTTTCCGGCATACGCTTTTAAGATGATGGAAGAAGGCAAAGTTCAAATAATCTTGGATGAGAAAATGAAAGTAGACAAGAACGATGAACGGGTGGTGGTGGCGACACGGGTGGCCTTGTGGTGTATACAGGACGATATGAATTTAAGGCCTTCAATGACAAGTGTGGTCCGAATGCTCGAAGGGCTATCCCCAGTTCCTGCACCACCTGTGGTCGGTCAAAGCGGGTCACGGTTCTATTCAAACATGTTCAAGTCGTTTAGCGAATTCGGCACTTCATCCGGGCCTTCGGATGGTAACAGCGATGCTTATTTATCAGATGTTCGACTTTCAGGGCCAAGATAAACCTGTGTGCATACTATATAGGATATGAAGCTATGGTCTTTTTTGCAAGTAAATTACAAAGTTTGGTTTAACTTTAATATGCAAATTAATAGAAATGTTTTATCATTGATTTAATGTAAAAAATGCCAACTTACTTAATTATTTACATCATATTTACTTGTTGACTATGTGACCTTGGTCTTATTTTGTCTAATCTAATCTTTTATCTATAAGTATAACTTTTCTTTTGATTCCAAGTATACTTAAGAAGGAAATTACCATAACTAACAATTATGATGATGAAACGCACCGTTTTGGTGCTTTTTATTATTTGCAAAATGATCCTTGAAGTTTAACAAATAATTGCATAGTGGCCCTTGTAATTTAAGAAATAATTATAAAATGTATTTTTCATTAATTACAGAAAGGTCCATGTAGTTTAAGTTTGGTTTTTTAAAATTTAAGGTCCTATTAAATTTATAAACGATTGGAAATAACGTCAACTGATTTAATTTTAATTGTTTTCGCTCGAAAAAACGAGAAACTCGGATTTTTAATTTAACCGAACATAAAAACAATTAATCAATCTATAAATTTTTCGATAGAAAAAAAAAGATGAATTATTTCACTTTTTATTTTGTTGAATAGATGAAATTCACGAAACAAAGAAACATTTAGATTTTCAATTTAACGGAACAATATATATATATATATATATATATATATATATATATATATATATATATATATATATATATATATATATATAGGATTGGGTTCACATGAAAACCCCTATATTTCGTGAGAACGTGAGAACCACTCTAAAATTTGTGCGTGCACCGTGTAAAATTGTGCATTTGATTCTAAAATTAAATGTTTTCGATAAATTTATGTATTTCATGCAAAAAATTACGCATCTCATGCTATAATTTATCCATTTTATGTACGTATTGTGCATTTAGTTTATAATTTAATGAATGTAAGTTTTGAATGTAATTTTAGTGTTAGATTATGATATTTATTAATATTTAAGACTAATAATGATTTTAAGTAAAACTTTTAATTTTAAAATTTGTGCATTTGATATACAAATTTGTGCATTTTAGAGTGGTTGTCAGGTTCTCATGGTAACATGGGTTCTTAGATTGGAGTCCTGGAGTCTCATATTAAATGTACATGTTCGTTACGATAAAATGTTTTATTTTATACAAAAGTATAATATACACATGTTCAAAAGTGCATTACAATTGACGAGTTCATATCATATGAAGTTATAACGAAAAAAAAAAATTTATATCATGCAAAATTATAATATTTAAACAATATGCACATGTGATTTGATGATGCACTCTGAACATGTGCATATTGTATCTTTGCATGAAATATAACATTTTTATCGTAATGAACTTCAAATTATGTGAATTGTTCAACAGTAGTACACTTTTGAACATTTATGTATTACATTTTTGCATGAAATAAAATATTTTATTGTAATGAACATGTACATTTAATATGGACTCCAGGACTCCAATCTAATATGGGACTCCATGGAACTTATATATATATATATATATATATATATATATATATATATATATATATATATATATATATATATATATATATATATATATATATATATATATATATATATAGTCAGGTTCAAAAAGGTACCTCTCGAGATCAAGTGCACCCGAAGGTACCGACCTTAAAAAACTTTTTTTTAAATTTTTTTCTCATAACCATGTTTACTCTATGTTATCCACTATGAATATGAAATTGATACATATTCACATACTTCACACTTTCTGTTCTCTTAAACAATATGTTGAAGTTGCTCAATGCATATTGACTGTGAATCGGTCATTTCACACAATGTGAAAATGGTGTTGCTGGACATTCACATGATCTTGTTTTACCATTCACAAACGATTTTATGATGTTGCGTTCTTTGAAAAAAAAGTCTTATAATGTTGTCTTATACAAGTCTCCATTCAAACAACATCATATGTGAATGACATTCATATATAAGGGTTACGCTGGCTTACTGTGGGGTGATCTTTACAGGTACTGCTGTATGAATGCTGATTCTTCTATATTATAGTAGAGAGCGAGAAGGAGCGTAGGTTCAAAAACAAGTAACCTCTCAACATTCAGTTGCACTTCCGAATTGTACCAACCTTTAATTTTTTGTTTCTTCAGCACCATAGTTTTTACATTTAATGTTATTAGCGGCATGATATATAATTTCATAAATTAACCACTTTTTTTGCCCGTCCTTAAAAACTTCTGTGACTGCTCAATGCATATTTTAGGTGAATGATTCATCACCATATGGAATGGTTATTTCACAACTATGTGAATGGGTTTGTAGAGACCATTAAGCATGCATCTTTTTTCATCATTCACAATATTAATGTGAGTTGCTCTTTTGAAAAAAAAAGCTTATTATCCATGTGCTTATACACGGTTATTGCAAAAAAATAGAGGAATGATCAATCACATTGGACAGGTACGCAGAGAGAAGAGACGGGGGGAACTGGGACAGCGTACGATAGAACGGATCTTAGTATCTAATAGTATCCTATATATATATATTATATATATATATTACGTATATAATATATTATACTCTATATATATAAGATTTGAGGTTAATTGAGCAACTTTAGCATCAGTGCACCTCGAGGCACTTTTGTTGCATCGGGATAATCACCAAGGGGTGCTACAATAGGGCTTTGGACAAACTCTAAAGACTGATAATTAATTTATTTCTAAACATCCATTAATGAAAAATAGGAGTTTACATTGTGACATTAGTGAAGGTAGATAACTACATTCCTGCATTTCTCCTATATTTCTCTCCTCTCTCTCTCTCTCTCTCTCTCTCTCTCTCTCAATAGGTTCTCATGATTTTTCTTAGATGATGATGATTGAAGGACGAAGCTTGATAACGCTGCAACAACGATGATGATGAACATTGAACAAGAGAAGGGTAAACAGCTTGATAATTATGAGAAATGATGCATAGATGAGTACATGACGAGTCAATACATAATGATAATGCATTAGATGGATGATGAACAAGACAAGGCTAGATGGATGGATGACCCGATGAAACAACGGAAAATGATGATGCATTAAAGGATGATGACAATTGTACGCTGCAAGATGAATGATGAAACAAGTTGAACATGATGCATCGCTGAATAGAATGCTAGAACGACAAAACACGATGCATAACCGATATGACTGAGACAAGGCTTTGAACACGCATGCATAAGATGAATTTTGGTTCTTTTTTGTTCAATGCGTTTGTTATAGTGCTTTTTTTTAACACAAGCATAGCTTAAACACGATTAACCGATGAACTGCATTCGATCTCTCCATGCTCTTTTTGGTAACATGTGTAATTTTTTAAATTTTGGAATGTATCAATGAAATTTATTTCTTGCATTTATTATCTTGATTCATTTGTTGAAAATATTAAATTTAACTGAGGTATGCCATTCCCAAAATTGCCCTTCTTTCATTGTTTCTAATAATGCCAAGATTGTAAAATTGTCCAACTTTTACCCTTTTTGCCATAAATCTAATCCCATACAATTTTGCACTACTAATGGATTGCGGTTATTTGTACCTCGAGCATAACAAGTGCTCAATTAACCTCCCTATATAATATATAATATATAATATATATATATTATATGTATGTATAATTAGGGGGGTGGTTCAATGGAAAAAACACTATGCACCTGGAAACTATGGAAAACTACGATACACGTTGATTTGGTTGCATTTCATGAAAAACCGCACTGCCTTTAGTTGTGCATTATCGTTAAATAACAGATGCAACAGCGTTACATCACGCGGGTTTTGTGATCCTGAACAATTGATTGCATCACGCGGGTTTTGATGTATATTCGCTTGGGGATTTGTGGCATATTTCTTTTTGATGCATCGCGTGGGGAATTTGATGCATTTTTTATGGTGCAGTGCGGTTTTCACAAGTTTTCAGGTGCAGTGTGGTTTCCATTGAACCCCACTCTATATATATATATATATATATATATATATATATATATATATATATATATATATATATATATATATATATAGCGGTGGGTTCAATGGAAAACCACTATGCACCTGAAAACTATGGAAACCTACGCGAACCGTCCGATTTGGTGCATTTGATGAAAAACGCGGTGACAAGATCGTAAATAAGGTGATACATCATGCGGGATTTTGATGCATCACGCGGGAAATTTGATGCATCACGCGAGATTTTGATACATCACGCGGGGAATTTGATGCATTTGTGGTGGTGCAGTGCGGTTTTCACAAGTTTTCAGGTGCATGGTGGTTTTCCATTGAACCCCCCTCTATATATATATAGACTAAAGATCTTTTGTGAACACTTTATTCGTTGTAAACATTGTGAACAACCATAAAATAGCTTTTGAACCTTACGAATCTTGTTGAAAATACTACCGAACACTTCTATTAACGTATTAATCTTATTGGATCCTATGAATTTTATTGAATCCTATTAATTTGTCGAATCTTATGAATCTTGTTGAATCTTATGTACCTTGTTATAAAAACTACAATAAACCTTTTGAATGTTCTGAATCTTGTTGTAGACATTTATATGAACCTTTTGAATCATATGAATCATGTTACAAACACTTGTTGATATATATGAATGATTATATGTATTTTCTTATTTGTTCACAACGTTCACAACGAATAACTTGTTCACAATGGTTCTCATTCCGATAAATAAATAAATAAATATATATATATATATATATATATATATATATATATATATATATATATATATATATATATATATATAAGCAAACCGAATAAAAACTTATTTTTTCTAACAATGTAAAAAATTATAAAATTTCACAAGCTTATTAAAAAATATATAACTAAATTAAAATTGAAAACTTATTAAAACTAAATATAAAATAAACAAACTGATGCGAACTGATTAATAAATATATAAAAATAAAAATTAAATACATATATATATATATATATATATATATATATATATATAATTATATAAACACACATCGATGGAGGCGGTTGTGATATTTGCCAATAATGAGGGATTTTCCTGGAAAACAAGTGAAAGATGTTGGTTTTTTTTTTAAAATACAGGATTGATTTTTTCCCGAAAACCAGAAATGAAACAATAACCTGAGGACTTTATTTAGAAAAAATAAAATGGAGAGACGAACACACAAAATAATGAAAAGATGTTGTTTTGTTCATATAATCTCTAATATATATATATATATATATATATATATATATATATATATATATATATATATATATATATATATATATATATATGTATATATATATAGAGGGGGGTTCAATGGAAAACCAACATGCACCGGAAAACTTTGGAAAACCTCCATGCACCACCACAAATGCACCACAATTTCCGTGTGATGCACCAAATTCCACGTGTGATGCACCAAATTTTCGCGTGATGCATCAAATTCCCGGGTGATGCATCTACTTTCTGCGTGATGCATCACCTGATCTAATGGCTATAAAGTGGTTCCCGGGTTTTCCGATGCATATAGGTTTTCCATTGAATCCACCCCTATATATATATATATATATATATATATATATATATATATATATATATATATATATATATATATATATATATGTATATATATATATATATATATATATATATATATAGATTTGGGTTCAAATGAGTTCATTATTTTTTGCAGAGTACCGGAGGTACCTCGCTTAAAATCATTTTTTTGAAAAAAATTTTCATGATCATGTTTAAATTAATAATATAAGACTACTTGTAAAAAAATCACAATAAACACACACTAGAACTATGTGAAACGTGTGTGTTCACATGAACTGCATAGTTGTGAACGTATGTTCACATAAATTTTTTAAGGTTACAGGACTTTTAAGATGCTAGAAAGTGTGAATGTATATAATTTTTTTTACAAATAGCCTTGTATTATTTGTATCTAAATGAATATGAAAAAAATTTTAAAAAAAAACTTTTTTTCAGAGAATGTTCACATCTGAAACCCGTGTGTTCACAGGTAACCACGGTACTCTGCATTTTTAGGTACCTACACGAACCATATATGTATATATAGAGGGAGGTTCCGTTGAGAACTTCTATGCATCGAGGCACAAAGGCACTCGCACCGTCCGTTGGATGAATTTAATCTGTGGCTTTGATCAGGTGGCAAAATTGTAAATAAAACGAAGTTGCTATGTTGATACTGCACCTTATGAAAAAGGCGGAGGGGCAACATCGTCATTGTGCATCCCTCTTTTATTTTGAAATAGAAATCGGCTCCTTGAATACAACTTCCGCATATTCTCTCAACTGATTGAGCAAAGGCGACATTCAAGGGATTCATACGAATCTTCCAAAAAATTGTGAAATTCGCGGTTAATCCTCCTATTAAATCGATAAGAGCAAATGAAGGCTACAAAATCATCGATTCTGAAGTCGAACCTCCAGGTATGCATCATATTGTTCGAGTTTGCAGGCATGCATGTATCAATGGTGATATACGAAAACCTATTCGGATGCATGTTATGAACCTCATGTGCCTTGTCGATTCAACAATAGGAAGTTTAAAGTAGTTCGATTTATGCCCTAATTTTTATTTTTTTGAAGCCCTAATTGCGTTCAGAGGGTGTGTTGTTCACTGGAACATACAACTTACACCGGTGTATGTACAATGCAAGTTTTTTGTAGTGTAGAGTTGTATGTTTCACGAGTTTTAGTTTGAAGTTAGAATGCAACATTTTTAATCCAACGCGAGTGTAACCCAGGGTTTGGCTCTGGTTATGCATTTTCTAGAATGCACCCTTTTGGTAGCTGTTGTAGTGTTTTCTTCATTTGAAGTTTGATATACACCTGATTGTGTATAATACGCATTTTTGGAGCCCTAGTTTACAGTTTTTTTTAGAATTTTAAGTTAAAGTGTTCCTAGTTAACCTGCTTGAGATCATTAGATACGTAGTTTGTTATGCACATTTTAGTATGCGTATATGATATAATCGGGATTTATTATGCATATCTTAATGTACATTGGTCTCTATGTACAATGCATCTTTTTGAAGGCACTATGTATCTCTGTTTTATGTGTTTTAGTTGGAATGTAAGATGCACCAGTTTCTAGCCAACCCGTATGAAGCCCCATATTATGTTTCCAGTTGAAGATGTGTTATGTTGTGCATTTGTTAGAATGCAACATGTTGGTAGTTGTTACAGTGGTTTGTTCATTGAAGTTTTGTATACACCCCAATCTATAGTTGTTATGCACATTTTAGTATGCGTGTATGATATATTTGGGATTGATTATGCATATGTTAATGTAAATTGGTCTCTAATATATGAGTATGCATGTTTGACATATGAGGTGCATATTTGAAGTCGACCTAGTTTGTGTAAAAAGGTTGCACTTACTGAGTGCATTGGCTCTGTTTCATTGCATTTTAGATTAAAAATCTAAATTATTTGTGTTATTGTTGTGGAAGGCATGAGTTGTTCATGAGTGTGGTAAGTGGATTGTGTTATTGTGCGTATCGTTGTTACTTTGAAATTTATAATGTCCAAACCCAAGTTGGTATGCACACAAAAGCAAAAGAGTGAGTCAACGATGCGTTGTCTGATTTATTTTCATATTTGTAAAGAAATCAGTCAATATCATTCCTGGATGCATGCTAGGTGCATAACAAATAATCGAGACTGTTTGTTGTGATTGAAATTTCTGAATTTGTTATGTGGTTTTGTACAAATGTCGTTAACTTGGTGCATACCCGTTTCTAGGGTCAACCAAGGAGAAGCAGTCGTTTGGGGTTGAGGTCCCAATTCAAGAACACAATCGAAACTCCTTTGCACATATCGGACGAAGACGAACCTGTAGGAGAGGTTGGCATGGATAATCAAGAGGGTGTTGCTAATTACAATGAAGGTAATAGTATCTTATTAGATTAATTTTAAACACGGACTGCAAATGGTGTGTTTTCCTGTATCGTAAGGTTTGTATGTAAAAATTGTTATCCTCTGATATGATGGTACGTTGCAATATTGCGTTTCCTACTGATTATTATGTTGTTTATGAAAAATGATATAGACATTGGTTTTGCACCAAGAACAATCTGGTCAAGGCTTAGTAAAAAGTAGTTTAAAATGTTCAGAATGCACAATTGTTAAACATTATATAGTATATGTTTTGCACCACGCGCATATTGTTCAGAGTAAATAAATTGGATGTTAGTATCCAAATATTGCATATGAAAAATGATATATCATTTGTTTTGATCCATGTACAGTTTGGTTATACTTTGTACCATTAACATATTGGTCAAAAATTTGTAAATGCGAGCTTAGTATGTTGATGGTGTTAACCTGTTTATTGTTTTTGTTGGATCTGCAGCATAGTTGTTGATGAACCGATATTTATGTGTAAAGTCGATGTGCAGCTCACTTATATGATGTTATGCACTTCCTGTGTTCGTTTTATTGTTTTATTTTTAAAAAAATTTGTATTGCATTGTATTTGGTTGTAGGTCGTAAAAGAAATCTTGACGCACGTGATTCTGATGATGATTTTGTAGAGACAAGGATGGTAGAGGTTAAGAGAGAGTCCGTGACGGTTGCAAGAAAATTGGATTCCAAAAAAAGTAGGGCATCAAGTACGGTAGATGCAGTCGATGCAGCAACTGCGACTAAGCGAAAGATCGTCATTGGGCCGGCAAATTATAGATTGATACGTGCTCTTACATCCCCGAAGACATTGTTTGAGTGTGTTAGTACGTTAACAAGTAAGCAGAAGGCCGATGTAACGTCGATGGGCTTTGGGAATATGTTGCTGTTGCGTGTGAAGGAGATACCGCTGAAGCTTGGATTATGGGTTGTGGATCATTTTGATCCAAGCACATGTTCAATAAAGACAGGCAGATGGTCTATCCACATTGACGAGGATGTCGTGTTTGACACGATTGGTCTACCATCTGGTGAGAAGAAATTGACACGTTGTGATGCAACTAAGGAAACACAACAACTGATAAGAAGTTGGAAATCACAGTTTGGGAAAGAGGAGAGGGTTTCCCCAAAGGTGATTGCAGACAAGATAAAGGCTGAACAAAAAGACGGGGGGGGGGGGGACTTGTTCAAACTAAATTTCTTGGTGATGTTTGTTAATCTAATGGTTGAAGGAACGAAATCTGGCCTTGTAAGTTTGAAGGTCCTGCAGTACCTTGAGTCCACAAATTCTATAAGTGAGATGGACTGGTGCGGTTACATATTGGAGAGTTTGAAAACATGCAAGGATGGTTGGAGACAGGACAGGAGTATTTGCTTTTCTGGACCGCTAACATTGCTGACAGTAAGTGTACTACCTATGATGTTTAAATTGGATGTTCATATTGTTGCATGTTAATTATGAAACCTGATGCATTTTAATTAAATTATTGCAGCTAGCATACGTTGATAGAGTAACGTGCCCAAGACTGAAAGCTGATAGAAACAACTCAGTTATAGTATTGTGCTCGTGGGACACTGAAAAGTTGAAGGAACGTGAGAGGAAGGAGATTGAAAATGGAGGATTTGGAAAGGGGAAAGCATACAAGATGAGTGACGAGGAAAGCGTCGATGTTAATGCCGAGGACGATGCCCACAAATCTGATGTTGCGGAAAATGCATCAGTTGACGGAGATGGTACTGATGAGGATGTGGGGCTGCATCAACTTCTGTCCGATATAAAAAGTAGCAAGAAGTTGAAAAAGAGTTCGCCAAATAAACAAGGTCTTAGACCACTTGGTTGCGATAAAACTCTCGGTACAATCTGTATAACATTTTCCTGTTTTTATGTACATTAATATGTAGATGTATTTTTGTAAATACGGTGTATTAGATACGTATGTGTTAACATGGATGTGACACCCTTGCCACATTTAACCACAATTACATAACACCCAGGATTAATCACCAAACATAATTTACATAATGATCTGAAAGCTTAACTAAAGTGCGGAAGCAATAAAATACATAAATAAAATATTACAACTGTTTTCAAACACCCTACGGTGCTACAAGGTTCCAATTCTAAGTCTACATACTCAGTAACATTACAATCATCCCAAATACATATTATAAAAACAATCCCATTATTCAATTACCACGCTGAGTAGTAAATAAACTTCGATCACTTGAACAAATGACCTAGCTAGACGGTCCGGCTGCAGACTTTCCTTTTCCTGTAAATACATCAACAACTGAGGGGTAAGCGAATGCTTAGTGAATACACAGATTTACACATTTTATAAATCCTTATGATGCCCACAAGAGTAGCACCGACGACACACGTCGTGCACTCTTCACGTACACAAAGTACGACACACATGAGCCGTCGCTCCTACGAGCCCAAAGCTCGGTATGAAACCCAACCATCTGAGACAGACATAACATCGGGGATGACATACTGCCTACCAGAACCTCTGAGGGATCAGCTCCGGGTCATATAGCGCAGTAACATCGGAGTAACAGATGCGACCCACCGGTCCATCGTTAGATGCACAACAAACGAACGGACATGCATCAAATAAGAATGTGCATCTAAATCTACGCAAGTTAGTAGAATTCCAAACGAAAAATGAAGCAACATGTCTCAGCAGGAAATAGCAATCATAAAGCAGATATAAACATGCGAAATCATATGTACTCACAGTGGGGTGCGTTATTAAACTTTAAATTATCTTATCTCTCCTCGGACTTTCAACCGGATCACAAAGTACCCCACTGTGGGTTAAACAACACCACAAGGGACCTGTTACATTTTCATATGATAAACATATTATCATTACATGCTTTTTAACAAATTAGCTTTAATTTGTGCAAATAAAAGTATTACAACATTCGGAACCGACATCCGAAACTTATATTTAAATCACATCATTTGGTGTGTTATTATTTCCAAATAACCTTCCTTTATTTGCATTAATATGGTACAAAAGATATCCCAAAAGTGTGATCATTTGTCCATAAATTCGGGTCCTTTTAAGCCCATCCGAATTACCCATGAATTGCATAGAACTCCCCGAGTTCCCATAGAACTCGCCGAGTTCTATCCGAATTTCGGATCCATAACTACATTTCGGACCCATCCGAATTGGGTTGACCCATCTGAATTCGGGTCCATCCGAGTTCGATTCTTATTTTGATTTCGGTCCTATCCAATTTCGGGTCTCATCCGAATTCGGGTCCCAACCGAATTCGGATCCAACACTTATGAATTTTTGAAGATTTATTCAAAATGTTCTTGAGAACTCCCCGAGTTCCCCCTGAACTCGCCGAGTTCTCTTGTAGGTTTTGCCTTCGAAACTTACGGATTTTCACTAAAAATTTCCAAATTCAATTTATAGCAACATGCAATCAATCCTAATGTTTTATTAACATTATTGGGGTATTTTTACATCATTTTCCCTACTCATAACACACTAATTCGTCCAGATTGGACCAAAAATGAACAAAAACCTCAAGAACACTAAAGTTCACAAAATTTCAGATTTCTTACCTTCTGGATCGATTCAACTAACGATTCGTGTTTTCCTAAGCTTCAGTAATCTTCCAAGAATAATTTCCAACTATTATAACAAACATGCATCAACGATTTCCCAGATTAAAAATCCGAATTTTGAACATTATTTTTCAAAATAAAAACCTCAATACTCACAATTATGTTCATACCTTGATTCAGTTCGTTTCCTCGTTAATATTCAGGTGCAATCCACGAATTTGATTCCACAATATCGAATTTCAGTAGGGATTTCCAGAAATTTAGAGAGAGAGAGAGAGAGAGAGAGAGTTTCTTGAGTTGAAATGGTGAAGTGAAGGAATGAAAGACACCAAAGGTCTTTTATTCAAAAATTTTGGCTATTGACACTTTTAGCCCCTCATTTATCCGGTTCCATTAAATACTGATTTCTATCGTAATTTTTATCGTCACTAACTTTTAAACAAATATACTTAATAACAAAAATTTAAAATTCTCCAATTTCTTAATTTCATAAATTGGCAACCAACTTTCATAATCCAAATACATAATCATTTTCGTAATTCAACTTAATACAAAAATTCATCTAATTATATCAATTACAATAAATTAAATCCGAGGATGTTACAATGGATGAAACTGTGATAGATACGGGGATTGATGTCGATCATGCGTTGGACACACCTTTGAACTGCACAATGAGGCTGAAGAAAACATAGATTGCCTCATTAAGCTAATAGATGAGAGCATCGCCACAGAAGGAGCAAAAGAATTGAGTGGTGCAGGAGGTAACAAATGCTTTTTACCTATTAAGGGTATCTATATTAAATTAATTGACTTTTAATAAACATTCGTCGTTATCGTAGATGCATGCCCTGGAGTATCAGAACCAGCTAGGGTCGTCGGGGTGATGTAGGCGATTATCCATCAGTGTTGGGTACTGAAGGTAACATAGATTTCACTTAATTACAAATAAGTTATTTCAATTAATGTTAACCCACATCACTAATATGGTGCAATTTATGATCCGTAATTAAGATTAATATGTAATGCATTTATGGAACTGGTGGTAGTAGGTGCAAAAAAAGTTGTGTGTAATCATTGGTGCACAAAGTACAAGTACTCATTCATGATGTGTAGGTAGGATTAATGTGTAATGCTTGTATGAGTGCATAAAATGTGTTAAAAAGATTGAACGACTTGGCTGCATATTGGACCAGTTTGAGAAGATATATAGTTGATGAATGTGTGGGTGTGTATTTGAAAGTTTGAAACATGCTTCGTACCTATAAAGGGTATTTATATAATTTAATTGATTATTAATAGACATTTGTCGTAATCGTAGATGCATGCCATGGAGCATCGGAACCAGCGAGGGTCATCAGGGATGATGTAGGAGATTGTGCATCAGTGAGGGGTACGGAAGGTAACATGGATTTCACTTAATTAAAAATAAGTTGTGATGTTAATGTTAAGACATATCACTGATAATGGGTAATTCATGATGCATAGTTAAGATTGAACAACATCCATGCATGACAGGTGATGTGTAAGATTAATTCGTTCTGCACGATGTGATTATGAGTTGTGAATAAGTGTTGAAAGAGTGGCATATACTATGGGTACGGTATGATTATGACGTCCACCTGTTTAGCATCAGATTAATGTGCATAACATTGTGTCTGATAGTTCTTGAATTTTAATAGCTTTAATGATTGTCGTTGGATTGCTATGCATTATGTTATGATATGTATGCACAGTAATATGCAATGTGTAACAACCTAACTTTTGACCCAGTTATAAATTCAGTATTTTGAACCGATAATGTAATAATGTTACATTATTTGAATTATAATTTAATTAAGTTATGAAATATTTAATTAAATTATATTAATATTTATATTATGAATTAATAAATTATTAAAGATAATTAAATAAAAGAGATATGATATACAAAAATGAAAGTGGGTTAACTAGCAAATATAACTAGATGAAGTATATAAACGTGATTTATTATTCAAATATCAGATTCTCTCTCTCTCTACTCTCTCTCTCTAACTTTCTCTCTCTACTCTCTCTCTACCTTCTCTCTAAATTATCTCCTAAATCGGCCAGCCGATTATCGAGTTCTATACGTCAACGGAAAGATCTCGAAGAATTCTATCCGAATCTGCTATCTCCTACGTGATTTCGTACGAATTTAAGGTAAGAATCGATATTTTTAAGCTTTTATATATTTTCGGTTTTAAGAATAAATTCGAATTTATCATTTTTATGAAATTTAAAGCTATTTTGATGAAGTTTTAACAAGAATAAGTATAATATAATCGAACCTAGGCTTAATATTTATCATATTGGTGATTTATGCCTTAGAAATTCAAGTTTTAAAACTGTAAGTATGAACAAATTCGAGAATGCCAAGAACAAACTCGAAAATACATAGAACAAACTCGAAATTGAATTAAATTCGAAATATATTCGAATTTAACCATTAAATTCGAAATGACACCCAAAATTCGAATTTGTCAATTCACTCGACTTTAATGTTATTATTCGAGTTTAGTATACATATTAGGGGAAATTTGATTTTTTTTAAAAAAATCATGATATTTAATCATTAATTTTATTTGATTATTTAATACCACAAATATAAGCTAATACATTTTACTACTCAAATCACTAGGTATTTATGTATTGATTTCGAATTTAAATATTAAATTCGAAACTCACTCCTTAAATTTTAATATATTAAATAAAATACATAGACCACGCATAAAATAACGAAATAATTAGCAAAATGGTTATATATATATATATATATATATATATATATATATATATATATATATATATATATATATTGACCTTTGAGAATATATGAAATACAGAATATTATTGAAAGAATGATTTATGAATAAACAAGTTATCAGAATCAGATAAAAATAAGGAATTTAAAAGTTAGAAGACGATGATATTTATATGAGATTGATATTATGATTCTGGACATGTTCAGTGAAATTCTGAACAAAGATTTAAAGATTTATAAAGTGGGTCAAAGATTTGATTTGACAGAGAACAGATTGAGATAAAATCCTGAGATAACTCAGGTGGCAGATTTTACATCTGTTTGATCGCACTGTGAGTTATAGATATTCAGATTTAACATGCTTGAATTTCCGGTTGAGACATTTTGTTGATGTTAGATTGATTTGACATTCATATTATCAGCTGGATTGTGACCTGTGCACACTATGGTTCGGTGTTGCCCAGTGGATCATGATAGCTAATTGGACTTATCATTTCATATGATATTGCATTCACAGTTCATTTCTGACATTACTTTGAGATTATTGTTATCATGACTTGATTACGTATGCTTCATCATTGCATATACTTGACATATTGATTCAGCTTGATTAGCCCTGATTGGTCTATTGTTCTAGACCTGGCTATTTCACCAGTTCTATTGAACTTGGTAATGACCTCCAATGTTCCGCCACGTTGATTTACTGGTAGCTAGCCCAGTATGTGGCTGATCCCCACGATTTAAGCGTGAGCGTCGCTTGAGCATCATCCGACTCTATGACTTCTATGTCTCAATCATGAGGGCTGTAGCGGCAGCCAAGACATATCACGCTAGACTGATGATCCGCTTGACATTGCATGTTTAATTTGAAAATCTATATGCTCACTAAGCTTTGCTTACAGTTGCTACATTCATATTTTTACAGGAAAAGATAAAGGAAAGTCACCTGCCGGACCTAGTTCTTAGGTCTTACACGATCAAGACAGAAGTATCATAGACCTCTACTCAGCAAACTCATTTTGGTACTAATTGGATGATGATATTATGGTGATCTGGGTAGATTTATTTTGATTATATGATGACATGAATTAGATTAGACTTGTGCCCTTTATAAGTTTAATATAAAATCAGTAATCTGTATTAAACTTAATCCTAATATGTTTGTACTGTAATTTAATATTCCGCACTAAATTACTCTATCTTAGTTTGATTGATATCGTATTGCATGATGTGGGACCTAGACTAGTGAGAACTGCCCCGTAAGGGGTGGTCTTCATAGGATGGTATCAGAGCCCATAGTTTGAATGAATCAAGTATTACGTGAGTATACTTGGTCTCAAACTGAAGCAATACATATGTATCAATCATTTAGGTGGTTTGAACTGAGATAGGATGTACAGACTGTTAGGATGGGAAAAAGGGTACATAGATCTAAGTCTATAAACTGATAGTTGATTGATCTTAATTTTCAGCTAAGATGTCAGGATCAGGATCAGGTGACATACCAAACATGACCCCACAACAAATGTTCGAAATGATGCAACGATTGTTAGCCCAACATTCTGAGCAACAAAACAAAATAATGCAAGAACAGTTTCAGGCCAGAGATGAGGCCGAAGCAAAAAGACGTGAAGATAAGAAAAATAAGAGAAAAGAAAAGCAAGTCCAGACTAATGAATCTGATTCTGATAACTCTACCCTTGAAACCCAAATCGAGCAGCCTAAAGGCTGTAAGTTCAAGGACTTCAAAGCGAGCGGTGCCCTGAACTTTGAGGGTACAGTGAATCCAATTCAGGCGATGGATTGGATCAGTCATACCGAAGAGATCTTTAGAATCTCTGACTGTTTAGATTCAAAGAAAGTGAGCTATGCGTCTGCGTTATTTGTTGGAGCTGCTCGTGCATGGTGGAAGACCCAGAAAAGTATCTATGGCGAAGAAATTATTCAGACTCTAGAGTGGAACCAGTTTCTTGATACGTTCAATGCAAAATATTGTCCTATTGATCAACAAGATAAGATAGAGGTTCAACTAATGCAGCTGACTCAGGGAACCAAAACTGTTGACGAATATGAGCATGAGTTCTCGCGACTATGCGGCTACTCATCGTATCAAGTAGCTACTGAAGAAAGGAAGATGAATAGATTCCGTGGAGGACTCAACCCAAGATACTGGCACCCGATGAGCGCAATAAACTATAAGAGTTACTTGGAAATGGTCGAAGCGGCAAGACAAATAGAGAGAGGATATCTAGAGTATGGTGATCAGCTCTACGCTCCATCAGCAAACCCAACATGTCCTTCTCCTCCGAAGAAGCAGAGATTCGGCAGATTCTTCAGGCCAAACAAATCTCAGACCCAACAATCTCAACAATCCCAACCGAAAGCACAAGCCTACTCATTGACAAACGAGCCACGATTCTGCAAGAGATGCAGAAAATCACACATGGGGTTGTGTAACCCAGATGACGTCACTTGCTTTGCGTGCAACAGAATTGGTCACAGTAGCGAAGAGTGTCCACAGCAGGGACGTGGATGTGCGAAATGCGGGAAAAGAGGACACTTCATGTATCAATGTCGTAGCGGGCAACGATTTCAGTCACAATCATCAGCGGGAGGTTCTACAGTAAAGAGTTCTGCTGCAACTCCGACAGCAAGGACACGTGCATTTCAGATAACAGCAGAAGAAGCGAGAGAAACACCTGACGTAGTTACCGGTACGTTTCTGCTTAACTCAATCCCTGCTCGCGTATTATTTGATTCTGGCGCTAGTCGTTCTTTTATTTCGACTTCTTTAGCACAAAGATTATTCAAATCTCCATCAAAGCTTCCCGTGATACTTGATATTGAGACAGCCAGTAACAACTATGTTATGGCTGATTCTGTTTACCGTAACTGCACTCTACTTGTCAATAACATCGTATTCAACCTCGACCTTATCCCGATTCCGTTGAAAGAGTTCGACGTCATCATCGGCATGGACTGGCTAATGAATAACGAGGCTACGATCATCTGCAATCGGCGAATCATCAGAATCAAGTCCTCAGACGGGCGAGTATTGGAAATCAAAGGCGAGAAGCGAAAAGGTGCTCACTGCTTTATAACTGTTGAAAAAGCTCACAAGAATCTGTCTAAGGGTCATGAGTCTTTCATATGCTATGTCTCATCTGAATCTAACTCTGAAGCCCAAAAGAAATCTTTATCCGATAACCCAATCGTTTGCGAGTTCCCAGACGTAATCCCTGAAGATATTTCTGGAGTGCCACCGGAACGTCAAGTCGAATTAGGCATTGACTTAGTTCCTGGTGCGGCTCCCATTGCAAAAGCTCCTTACAGACTTGCACCTGCAGAAATGCAAGAAATGTCAAAACAGTTGCAAGAGCTGTTGGAAAAGGGGTTTATCCGACCGAGTTCATCTCCGTGGGGAGCACCTGTCTTATTTGTCAAAAAGAAAGACGGAACTTTCCGTATGTGCATCGATTATCGGGAGTTGAACAAAGTCACAATAAAGAATAAGTATCCGCTGCCCAGAATTGATGATCTATTTGATCAGCTACAAGGAGCCAGCTACTTCTCAAAAATCGATCTTCGTTCTGGGTATCATCAATTAAAAGTCAGAGATGAGGATATCCCGAAGACAGCCTTCCGAACAAGATACGGTCATTATGAATTTCTCGTGATGTCGTTCGGTTTAACGAATGCACCAGCGGCGTTCATGGATCTCATGAATCGCGTGTGCAGACCGATGCTGGATAAGTCAGTTATCGTATTCATAGACGATATTCTGATTTACTCCAAAACGGAGGCTGATCATGCTATTCATTTGCGACAATTGCTAGAGTTACTGAGAAAAGAAATACTCTACACAAAGTTTTCTAAATGCGAATTCTGGCTCAGACAGGTATAACTTTACATTGTCTTGAGCTATTCCTTAAGCGTTCTTTGATTGAACAAAACTTGAAATTCTACCTTGTTGCTTTTATAGATTCAATTCCTTGGCCATGTTGTTTCTGGAGAAGGAATTTCCGTCGATCCTTCTAAAGTCGAGGCCGTTCAAAAATGGCAAACGCCTCGCAATGCCTCTGAAATAAGAAGTTTCCTTGGATTGGCCGGTTATTATCGGCGATTCATAAAGGACTTCTCGAAGATTGCTGTGCCACTTACAATGTTAACACGAAAGAATACTCCTTTCGTTTGGACCGATAAACAGCAAGAGACATTTGACATTCTGAAGCAAAAGCTTATTCAAGCGCCAATCCTAGCCTTACCAGAGAGCAACGATGATTTTGTCGTTTACAGCGACGCATCTGGTACTGGCTTAGGATGTATTCTGATGCAAAGGGAAAAAGTAATTGCCTACGCTTCAAGGCAATTGAAGGACTATGAGAAAAGTGCACCAACTCATGATCTTGAGTTGGCTGCCGTTACATTTGCTCTGAAGATCTGGCGTCACTATCTATATGGGACTCGGTGTCAACTTTACACCTATCATAAGAGTCTCAAGCATCTTTTTACTCAAAAGGATCTAAACATGAAACAACGACGGTCCTTGGAGCTTGTCAAGGACTATGATTGCAAGATCCTATATCATCCCGGCAAAGCTAATGTTGTCGCGGATGCTTTGACTAGAAAAGTTTATCCAGAAAAGTGCTGTTATGCCCTAACTCCTGTAGTATTCTCTTCCGATCTCATCGAAGACATCAGATCTACTCAAGTTGAAGCATTGAAAGAAGAGAATACCGGTTCTGAAAATCTTAAAGGGCAACTTCAATTTCTATCTATGAATCATTTAAGACTTCATTGTCTCAAGGGAAACCGAATATGGAATCCTAAATATGGTTCTATCCGCAACACTCTTCTATCTGAAGCCCATCAGTCCAAGTTATCTGTTCATCCTGGCAGCTCAAAGATGTATTTTGATCTGAAAGCTGACTACTGGTGGCCAGGAATGAAGAAAGACCTCGGTCGATATGTTGAAAGCTGCAGAATCTGTCAGATGGTTAAGGCAGAACACCAGAAACCCTTCGGGGATATGCAACCACTGCCAGTTCCTGAGTGGAGGTGGGAGCATATAACTATGGATTTTATCACGAAGCTGCCGAAAACCAAGAGACAGCACGACTCTATCTGGGTAGTCGTGGACAGATTAACGAAGTCAGCTCATTTCATACCGATGAAAGAGACGTACTCCCTTGATAGATTGGCACAGATGTATATCATTGAAATTATCTCTCGTCACGGTGTGCCAAAGTCTATCGTATCAGATCGTGATAGTCGTTTCACATCTAGATTCTGGCAAGCTCTACAAGACGGGATGGGTACTCGGATCTCTATGAGTACTGCTTATCATCCTAATGCAGATGGCCAGAGTGAGCGTACTATCTTAACTCTCGAAGATATGCTTCGTGCCTGCATTCTTGATCTGGGTGGTAAATGGGATGACCATTTGCCTCTGGTCGAATTCTCATACAATAACATTTATCATTCAACGATCAAGATGGCTCCTTTTGAAGCTTTGTACGGAAGAAAATGTAGAACTCCCACCTGTTGGCGTGAAACAAGTGAATCGCCAATAGCAGGACCTGCCCTTCTACAGTTGACTCATGAGAAGATTCAGCTAGTCAGAAGGAACATTCTTGAAGCTCAAAGCAGGCAGAAGTCATATTATGATAATCGACACAGATCAATAAGCTTTGCAGTTAACGATTGGGTGATGCTGAAAGTATCCCCAATGAAGAATGTGGTGAGATTCATAAAGAGAAACAAGTTAGCTCCAAGATTCATTGGTCCGTTCAAGATTGTCGAAAAGATAGGAAACCAATCTTATCGTCTTGAACTGCCAGCGGACTTATCCGGAATACATCCTGTATTTCATGTCAGTCATCTGAGAAAGAGCTTAGCAGACGAAAGAGAAGTTCGAATACCACACGTTAACCCGCAGATTGATGAAAAGCTTCGCGTGGTTGAAGAGCCAGAACGTATTCTGGACTCGAAGACCAAAAAGCTTCGGAATAAAGAGATACAAATGGTGCTCGTCCAGTGGAAACACCACAAAGGTTCGCATCAGTCTTGGGAATCGAGAGATGTCATGAAAGCTACATATCCCAGTCTGTTCGAACATAGCTAACTTCGGGGACGAAGTTTGTGCGTGGTGGAGCCCATTCTGTAACAACCTAACTTTTGACCCAGTTATAAATTCAGTATTTTGAACCGATAATGTAATAATGTTACATTATTTGAATTATAATTTAATTAAGTTATGAAATATTTAATTAAATTATATAAATATTTATATTATGAATTAATAAATTATTAAAGATAATTAAATAAAAGAGATATAATATACAAAAATGAAAGTGGGTTAACTAGCAAATATAACTAGATGAAGTATATAAACGTGATTTATTATTCAAATATCAGATTCTCTCTCTCTCTACTCTCTCTCTCTAACTTTCTCTCTCTACTCTCTCTCTACCTTCTCTCTAAATTATCTCCTAAATCGACCGGCCGATTATCGATTTCTATACGTCAACGGAAAGATCTCGAAGAGTTCTATCCGAATCTGCTATCTCCTACGTGATTTCGTACGAATTTAAGGTAAGAATCGATATTTTTAAGCTTTTATATATTTTAGGTTTTAAGAATAAATTCGAATTTATCATTTTTATGAAATTTAAAGCTATTTTGATGAAGTTTTAACTAGAATAAGTATAATATAATCGAACCTAGGCTTAATATTTATCATATTGGTGATTTATGCCTTAGAAATTCAAGTTTTAAAACTGTAAGTATGAACAAATTCGAGAATGCCAAGAACAAACTCGAAAATACATAGAACAAACTCGAAATTGAATTAAATTCAAAATATATTCGAATTTAACCATTAAATTCGAAATGACACCCAAAATTCGAATTTGTGTGGTTTGTTGTATGTTATATATTTTATGCAGGAGTATATGAATTGTTTTGATTATAGCTTCAGACAGTTCGCGCACATAACTGAATTCATGCAGAAGACCTTGCCGTCGGCTATGTTGTGCTATCCAGATTCGGTAGAGCTGAGGGACAATTTTTGAAAGGTGGAGAGGCCTGATAAATGAGGTGCATATGCGACTAAACACGGAATTGGTCAAACAAGAAACAAGGAAGTTCATGGCTGCATCATCATTTGATGCGAAGGGAATGGAGGATGTGTTTAAGACTCCGAAAATGAAGGCTAAGGTTTCAACATCAGACGATTCAGCGCAGGTTACCGGAAATTTGGCCCCTTAGAACATTAATTGTAATGACGTAAATGCATATTTTTGTGAATTTGTAGCCTAACAATATATAACAGTCACATGCATGCTACGTGTTTTGTAAAACATATTTTGTTGTCCGTAATGAATGTATGAACTAGTGACCATTAAACGTATTAAGTAGAACAAGGGTCAATGTAACCAGTTGTGACACCCTTGCCACAACAACCACCAATTACAATACACCCAGGATTAATCACCCACATACATTAACATAATGATCTGATAACCTAAATTAAGTGCGGAAGCATTTAAAACATAAATACGTAGTGCAACAAGTGTTAAACACCCTACGGTGCTATCAGGTACCAAGTCTAGGTCTACACACCCATACATTTATTACAATCATCCAGAATATATTACAACATTTGTCCCACAATATAATTACCGATTAAATAGCAGATATCTTCCAAATCTTCCAAATCGACCTAACTAGAAGGTCCAGCAGTAGATTTTCCTTTGCCTGTAAAAATACAACAACTAAAACGTAAGCGAATGCTTAGTGAATACAAAGATTGCGCATTTTATAAGTCTTTATGAAGCCCAAGAGTATCCCGACGACAAACGTCGTATACTCTCTTCGTACACCAAGTACGGACCAGAGCCGCAGCCCCTTCGAGCTCACAGCTCGGCATTTAGACATACCATCTGAGACAAACGTACGATCGGGGATGACATACTGCCTACCGGGCCTAGGAGGGATCAGCTCCAGGTCATATAGCACAGTAACATCAGAGTAATCGATGCGACCCACCGGTCCATCACTAGATGCACAACAACCGAAAGGACATGCAACAAGTAAGAATGTGCATCTAAATCTACGCAAGTTAGTAGAATTCCAAACAATCAATGAAACAACAGGTCTCAGCAGGCAAAGCTTACATAAAACAAATATAACAATGCGAAATCTACTGTACTCACAGTGGGTGCGTATTATCTTTAACCGATATTATTTCTCTTCGGGCTTTCAACCGGATTCCACCAAGTACCCCACTGTGGGTTAAATAACACCACAAGGGACCTGTCATATTAATTACAACAATTTCCTCATATCATTAACCGTTTGACTCATAAAAATCAAGTCTCGTAAGTTTTTGCAACGTTTTCCCCCATTTCGGGTACATGACCAAATTTATACCATAACTAAGTTTGAACCCATTTCAAGTTCATATATTGACCTTTATATAACTCATGACATTTTATGTGTTGTTTATGAGTTTCATTCAAAACACACAAGCCTAGAAAGTAGTATTCTCAATTTTAGGCATTAAACTCGAATTTTAATGGGTTAGATTCGAAATTAATCATCAGATTCGAACCCTACCATCAGATTCGAACCCTTCTTCGAATCTATCATCAGATTCGAACTGGCCTTCGAGTCTATCATCAGATTCGAACCCCCCCCTTAGAATCTGATGGTACACCTTCGAATCTAGCACCAAACTCGAGTCTGTTCTTACATTTCGACTCTGTTCTTGACATATTCGAGTCTGTTCATCATTTCAACTTAAATCCTTCATTTCTAAGGCCTAAAATCAGTGTTATATCATGTATGATGCATATATTCGATTCTACTATGCATATAGTATCATAATCCAGCAACATTTCAAGCAAAACAACTTAAATTTGCATAAAATGATAGATTCGAATTCTTAGTTACTTTAAAACCGAAACCATAAACTAAAAAGGTTCGATTCTTACCTCAATTCGTATGAAATCTGAAATCCGTTTGTAGATTACTGTTGTACTCCTCGATACCTTTCCGATGACGTATAATTCTCGAAAATCCGACGGTCGGTTTGTGATTTATCTTAGAGAGATGTAGAGAGAAAATTTCTAGAGAGATAGAGTAGAGAGAGAGTGTAAACTAGAAAATGAAGCCTATTGCCCTTTATATACTACTTTCGTCATTTTGCACATTTCATCACCCGACTTAACCGGTTCCATAAAATACCGATTTAATCTTAAATTTATCATAAATAACTTTTAAATTCATAATAATCCACAAAATTGATTCTGAGTTCAATTTTCTTAAAAATAACAACAAACTTTGCTAAATATCCAAATACATAATAATCACCCAAATTCAACTTTAAATATAAATTTTCCACTTAATTAGTCAAAATACATCAAATTGAATCCGTGGATGTTACAACATGGGCTCCACCACGCTCAACTTCGTCCTCGAAGTTACTCGGACTCAAACAGTTTCGGATATTTTCTTAACATTTCTGACTTAGTTTCCCATGTATGATTTGCTCCTTTATGATGCTTCCAACGTACAAGCACCATTTCTATCTCCTTACTTCTCAATTTCTTCATCTTAGTGTCTAACACACACTCCGGCTCTTCAACATATCGGAGCCTTTCATCAACTTGCAGTTCAGTATGGTCGGCCCAATCCTCGTTACTAGAAGTAAATGACTTCCGAAGATTTCCAACGTGAAACACCGGATGTATGCCCGACATCTCTTCAGGCAATTCCAAACGGTATGACTGATTCCCCACTTTTTCGATTATCTTAAATGGTCCGACGAATCTCGGAGCTAATTTGCCCCTCTTAACAAAACGAGTAACACCCCTCATGGGTGATACTTTCAAATAGACCCAGTCATTCACTTCAAAATTTATCGGCTTGTGCCTCCGATCATAGTAGCTTTTCTGACGATCCTGAGCCGCTTTCATGTTCTGTCTAATCAACTGTATCTTCTCGTTTGTTTCTTGAAGCAAAGCCGGCCCAGCTATTGGTGTTTCACCCGTTTCTCTCCAACATGTAGGAGTCCTACATTTCCTTCCATACAAAGCCTCGAACGGAGCTTTCTTGATCGTAGCGTGGTAACTGTTGTTATACGAAAATTCTATGAGTGGCAGATGATCGTCCCAATTGCCACCGAGATCTAACACACACGATCTCATCATGTCTTCAAGCGTTAAGATGGTCCGCTCACTCTGACCATCAGTTTGCGGGCGGTAAGCTGTACTCATTGCTATCCTTGTCCCTAACCCTTCTTGCAAAGCCGACCAAAAATTTGAAGTAAACCGGCTGTCCCGGTCCGATACTATGGACTTAGGCACTCCATGCCTAGAAACAATCTCGTCCATATAAATTTTAGCCAACTTTTCTAAGGAGTAACTTTCTCTTATCGGTATAAAATGTGCGGACTTAGTTAATCTATCGACTATCACCCAAACTGCATCATGTTGGCGCCTAGTCTTCGGCAGTTTTGTAACAAAATCCATAGTAATGTGCTCCCACTTCCATTCCGGAATGGGAAGCGGTTGCAGACTGCCATAAGGTTGTTGATGCTCAGCCTTTACCAACCGACAAGTCCTACATCGTTCAACATACTGCCCTATGTCCTTTTTCAATCCCGGCCACCAAAAGTCTGCCTTTAAGTCGTTGTACATCTTTGTGCTCCCGGGATGTACAGAAAACTTAGATTGATGTGCCTCCTCAACGATCACATTTCTCATACCACCATATTTCGGCACCCAAATTCTTCCGTACACACCTTTCAAACCCGTTTCACTTGTTTCCATATTCTTCATTTGCACCCTTATATCCTCAGCACTAACATTCTCGTCTTTCAAGGCTTCCTCCTGAGCGGCCTTGACATCATCTATAATAGTAGACGTTAACATGGTAGATGTCATCATATAGCAGCAATCCTTAGCATACGCTTTCCGACTCAAGGCATCGGCTACTACATTAGCCTTTCCGGGGTGATAAAGAATTTCACAATCGTAATCCTTTATTAGTTCCATTGATCGTCTCTGCCTCATATTGAGTTCCTTCTGGCTAAAAATGTACTTTAAACTCTTATGGTCCGTGTATAATTGGCACTTAGTCCCGTAGAGATAATGCCTCCATAACTTTAATGCGAATGTTACTGCAGTCAACTCGAGATCATGAGTTGAGTAGTTCTTCTCATGCTGCTTCAACTGCCTTGAAGCATATGCAATTACTTTCTCGCGCTGCATCAGTACAGCGCCTAACCCTAACCTCGAAGCATCGGTATACACCACAAAGTCATCATTGCCCTCAGGTAAGGCAAGTATCGGCGCTTCACTCAAAGTTTTCTTCAAAACATCAAACGCCTCTTGCTGCACGGTCTCCCAAACAAAAGGCGCATTCTTCTTCGTTAATGCCGTCAGCGGAACTGCAATCTTTGAAAAATCCTTTATAAACCTCCTATAATATCCCGCCAACCCAAGAAAACTCCTGATTTCCGTAGCTGATTGTGGCGGTTCCCAATTTCTTATAGCCTCAACTTTAGATGGATCAACCGAAATCCCAGCTCCAGATATAACATGTCCTAGAAACTGTATCTGTTGTAGCCAAAACTCGCACTTTGAGAACTTGGCATACAACCTTTCTTTTCTTAACAACTCCAACAGTTCTCTCAGATGTTCAGCATGTTCTGCTTCAGACTTAGAATATACCAGTATATCATCAATAAACACTATCACCGACTTATCCAACATCGGTCTACAAACCCTATTCATCAAGTCCATAAAGACAGCCGGGGCATTGGTTAACCCAAAAGGCATAACCAAGAACTCGTAATGCCCATAACGTGTCCTAAATGCTGTCTTAGGCACATCCTCTTCTCGAACTTTCAGTTGATGATACCCCGACCTTAAATCGATCTTAGAAAAGACGCAGGCCCCGTGTAACTGGTCAAACAAATCGTCTATCCTCGGCAGAGGATACTTGTTTTTAATAGTCAACTTATTCAGCTCCCGGTAATCTATACACATCCTCATCGTGCCATCTTTCTTCTTTACAAACAATACCGGAGCTCCCCATGGCGATGAACTCGGCCGAATGAAGCCCTTGTCCAGCAACTCCTGAAGTTGTGTCATCATTTCTTTCATCTCGGTTGGGGCAAGACAATAAGGAGAACGAGCCACCGGTGCAGCTCCAGGGATCAAGTCAATCCTAAACTCAACTTGTCTCTCAGGCGGCACGCCAGACAAGTCTTCCGGAAACACATCCGGGAATTGTGAAACAACCGGCACATCGGCCAAAGTTCTCTTCTCTACCTTAGCATCAATCGCATATGCTAAGTATGCATCACATCCCTTTGCAACAAGCTTTCGAGCTTTTGCAATAGTCAGCAAACACAGATCCCCGCTTCTCCTATCCCCATATATACATATCTCACGCCCCTCCGGGGTAGTTATCTTTATCATTCGGCTCCTACACACTATGTGGGCTTCATTCTCGATCAACCAGTCCATCCCGACTATGACATCAAACTCACTGAATTCTATCGGTATCAAGTCCAAATTGAAGACTACATCTTCAATTACTAACGTGCAGTTATGGTAGACATGATCTACTTTTACTAAAGTGTTGCTAGCAGTTTCTATATCAAGAACAGCAGATAATCTAGATAGTGGCATGGCAATTCTTTGTGCGAACATAGTAGAAACAAACGACCTATTGGCACCCGAATCAAATAAAACTCGTGCAGGCATAGAATTAACTATGAACGTACCCGTGACGACCTCCGGATTTTCCCTTGCCTCCTCTGCAGTTATCTGAAAAGCACGAGCAGGTGCCCTCTGTGACTGACCCCGGCGGTTAACTGAACCACCACTCGAACCTCCAGACGAGCGTGTTGATGATGGGACAGCAGCCGTTGGAGCATTCTTTCTACAATTTCTGCTATAGTGACCCCACACCCCACACTTATAGCAAGCATCACCCTTCCTTGGGCAGTCATTCTGAAAATGTCCCAGCTCCCCACAGCAAAAACAAGCACGTCCGTTAGGGCATTTGCCAAAATGCTCCAGATGACATTTATTGCAATATTGCGGCTCAGTGTTGATGGAGTATGCACGCGCACGACCGCGATCAGATGAACCAGATTGTCGGCGATACGACTGTTGAGGTGAGTACTGTGAAGACCGGGAAGAACCAGAATATCCTCCCTCCCTTTGGCGCTTCGGCGGTGACGGCTGTGTCGGATTGGTGGAAGCAGCAGCAGACCCAACAGAGTAGCCTGACATAATCAAAATCTGCTCTACATTTCTGGCAGCCTCAAGTAAGCCAGCAAATGTAGGGTAACGAACATTGCTCATGACCCTCCTAATCTCAATGTCAAGACCAGCCTCGAACCTGGTCACTTTCCTTTCTTCGGTGTCCACCTGATGAGGTGCGAACAGACTTAACCTCGTGAACTCCACAGCATATTGGGACACCGTCTTCGTCCCCTGTACCAGCGCCATAAACCTTGCCTCTAATCTCCAACGCTCATCAATCGGACAGTATTGCTGAGTGAATAAGTCCTTGAACTCAGCCCAAGTCATAACCGAAACTTTCTCTAATGTCAAAGCGTTCACCATGGCATTCCACCACATGATTGCATCATTCGTGAACATCGCAGTTGCATAACGAACCATGTCCTTCTCAGCACAGTCGCTGATTCGGAATGTTCGCTCAGTTGCTGTTATCCATTCCAGTGCAGCAACAGCATCCCCTAAACCGTTAAACTCTACAGCTCCATTTCCTTTAAAATCCTTAAACCGACAACCCCTGGGCTTATTAGATGACCCAGTGTTGTCATCTTGTTCCTCATTAATTCCTTCTCTTTCTTTTTCTTTGTTCTTCCTTTTATCTTCCCTTCGCTTAGTTTCGGCCTCATCTCGAGCCCGAAACTGCTCTTGAATCATCTCTCTTTGCTCAGCCATCATGGCTAGCATCATTTCTCTCGTCTCTTCAGGTGTCATTCCTCCTCCCGACATGTTCTGAAATACGAAACATATAACTTATTTAGCAACATGTCATAAATTTAAAGACACCATTCATTTGTCCCGTATGATAGTCAATTTCTTATAATTACTAGATCATAACCTATCTTAGTTCAGATCATTACTTAGCATCACTACATATCATCACCTAATGTTTGAGATCAAGACCTCACGGACACTTGAATCTCAAACTACTGCTCTGATACCATCTCGTGTGACACCCTTGCCACAACAACCACCAATTACAATACACCCAGGATTAATCACCAACATACATTAACATAATGATCTGATAACCTAAATTAAGTGCGGAAGCATTTAAAACATAAATACGTAGTGCAACAAGTGTTAAACACCCTACGGTGCTATCAGGTACCAAGTCTAGGTCTACACACCCATACATTTATTACAATCATCCAGAATATATTACAACATTTGTCCCACAATATAATTACCGATTAAATAGCAGATATCTTCCAAATCTTCCAAATCGACCTAACTAGAAGGTCCAGCCGTAGATTTTCCTTTGCCTGTAAAAATACAACAACTAAAACGTAAGCGAATGCTTAGTGAATACAAAGATTGCGCATTTTATAAGTCTTTATGAAGCCCAAGAGTATCCCGACGACAAACGTCGTATACTCTCTTCGTACACCAAGTACGGACCAGAGCCGCAGCCCCTTCGAGCTCACAGCTCGGCATTTAGACATACCATCTGAGACAAACGTACGATCGGGGATGACATACTGCCTACCGGGCCTAGGAGGGATCAGCTCCAGGTCATATAGCACAGTAACATCAGAGTAATCGATGCGACCCACCGGTCCATCACTAGATGCACAACAACCGAAAGGACATGCAACAAGTAAGAATGTGCATCTAAATCTACGCAAGTTAGTAGAATTCCAAACAATCAATGAAACAACAGGTCTCAGCAGGCAAAGCTTACATAAAACAAATATAACAATGCGAAATCTACTGTACTCACAGTGGGTGCGTATTATCTTTAAACCGATATTATTTCTCTTCGGGCTTTCAACCGGATTCCACCAAGTACCCCACTGTGGGTTAAATAACACCACAAGGGACCTGTCATATTAATTACAACAATTTCCTCATATCATTAACCGTTTGACTCATAAAAATCAAGTCTCGTAAGTTTTTGCAACGTTTTCCCCCATTTCGGGTACATGACCAAACTTATACCATAACTAAGTTTGAACCCATTTCAAGTTCATATATTGACCTTTATATAACTCATGACATTTTATGTGTTGTTTATGAGTTTCATTCAAAACACACAAGCCTAGAAAGTAGTATTCTCAATTTTAGGCATTAAACTCGAATTTTAATGGGTTAGATTCGAAATTAATCATCAGATTCGAACCCTACCATCAGATTTGAACCCTTCTTCGAATCTATCATCAGATTCGAACTGGCCTTCGAGTCTATCATCAGATTCGAACCCCCCCCCCCTTAGAATCTGATGGTACACCTTCGAATCTAGCACCAAACTCGAGTCTGTTCTTACATTTCGACTCTGTTCTTGACATATTCGAGTCTGTTCATCATTTCAACTTAAATCCTTCATTTCTAAGGCCTAAAATCAGTGTTATATCATGTATGATGCATATATTCGATTCTACTATGCATATAGTATCATAATCCAGCAACATTTCAAGCAAAACAACTTAAATTTGCATAAAATGATAGATTCGAATTCTTAGTTACTTTAAAACGGAAACCATAAACTAAAAAGGTTCGATTATTACCTCAATTCGTATGAAATCTGAAATCCGTTTGTAGATTACTGTTGTACTCCTCGATACCTTTCCGATGACGTATAATTCTCGAAAATCCGACGGTCGGTTTGTGATTTATCTTAGAGAGATGTAGAGAGAAAATTTCTAGAGAGATAGAGTAGAGAGAGAGTGTAAACTAGAAAATGAAGCCTATTGCCCTTTATATACTACTTTCGTCATTTTGCACATTTCATCACCCGACTTAACCGGTTCCATAAAATACCGATTTAATCTTAAATTTATCATAAATAACTTTTAAATTCATAATAATCCACAAAATTGATTCTGAGTTCAATTTTCTTAAAAATAACAACAAACTTTGCTAAATATCCAAATACATAATAATCACCCAAATTCAACTTTAAATATAAATTTTCCACTTAATTAGTCAAAATACATCAAATTGAATCCGTGGATGTTACACCAGTGTATGTGGTTCGTAAACCGAAAAGTATGTTACTTATGTGAATATGGAACCTTGTGTAACTAAACATATGTTTCAGATTGCTATTATAGTGATGTATATATGCAACAGGTTGATTACATTAGTGACACACAATGGATGTGTTCACAGACGGTACTTGACTTTGTTGACAAAACAATTATGCAATTAAGCAAGGATAAAGAGCGTCATGATGACTTAAAGAATGATATACCATCGTTCAGCCTGGGGATGACACAGCTAGAGCCAGTGAACCTTGGTATGGTTGGGTATGATACACCGCAGCCACTTGCCGTTGTAGACCCAAAAACATGTGTGATGGAGGTCCGGTGCGATACTGAGACGACAAAACATGTAATTAATGTTGGAGTTGATCGTCCTAAGAGGGCAATTCGACCGGGTTCCAGCATGAAGTCTCCGTTCCTTAAAAGAGTGTTGGATGTTGATGCGAGGTTGACGAAGCTTGAGAAAGAAGTCTCAAATGCATTCTTTTCAATGCAACGTGATCCACGGTAAGAACTTTTTTATTTTGTTTTTATAATTACATGACGTATCAATATCTACCGTAGTTATGCTATTATCTTTTGAGTTTTAGTGACCTGGTGTTCGAGATGGATCTTAATATTAGTTGTATCCGAGTGTGTCTCGAGACATTAGTGTCTGGTGCAAATGTAGTCAACAGCGTCGTAGATTGTTGGGCAACAATTTTGAATTACGAGGAGCAGTTTCGAAGTGATAGTTCCCCGCTTCGAATTTTCTTTTCTACTCAGTGCCTCGTACGTAATTATTTTCATTTGCATTGGTGTATCTTGTCTACTTTGTTGGTAAATTTGTTATGCACATTCTTATCGTTTGCATAAACTACGAAACCAGACACAGGATTTGTTAGATGACAAGTTGGAGTTCAACGATATGTACAAAATATTTTGTACAAACGTTGGGCTATGCATTGTGGGTGATGTGACAGTCAACGTCGTGAAGAACTCAGATTTGGTAAGTTCACGCGTTGTTAAATTATGTACATAAAAATGTCTAATAACCTAACATGTATACACACATGTTTTGTGACGTGCATTAGGTGTTCTTTCCTATCATAAATCACTTTCATTTTTATGTGGTATGCTTTGACATGAAAAAGGCAACGGTAACAATCTTGGACAACATCCATGCCGAAGTGTCGATTGAGATAAAGTATGGTGGTGTCATTGATAGACTGGTAAGCGTAATTTAGAAACATGTTGATATAGTTGCATTACCTTTTTCGTTTTTCAATATTGATGTAGTAACATTTGTCCCTTTTCAGCAAAGGTTGTTTTCAGCGTATTTGGATTCTTTGGGGCATCCTATGTGTGTCCGTATGGCGAAAGCGGTACCAACGAAGCCAATTTTACCTTGGGGTGTGCAAGTGGAGTATATAGATTGCGGAGTTTTTGTGATGCGTCATATGGAGACGTATATGGGGAAACCAACGAGGGAGTGGGCTCATGGTCTCACAGCCAATGTTGATAAGCAAGCCAGACAAATGCATACTTTAAGACGTCGTTATCGTACAAAAATATTGATGCATCCGATCAACAAGCAACGCGAGAATCTCATCAAGGAGTTTATGGAGTATGATAAACTTTCTGAGTATGATAAGGCACGGTTAGCAACCAATGCAGATGAGATGAAGGAGGCACGTTTTGACAAGTATGTTTGATTGACGTAGTAGGACGAACATTGGCAATGTTGTGGGGACCAATTAGTTAAGATTTTCAATTGTTTTCTCGAATCTTTTGGTTTTATGCACACTTGATGATATTATGTATTGATTGTCATTTTCATTGCAACTTGTTTATGTTTACATATAGAGTAGGGCATCACATCATAATGTTGAAAAGTTGTTTGTTAATCCTAATCATGGTGTTGCATAAGGTGGTTTCTCGTTCTTTTATGGCAAAAAACTTATATAATCCATATTTTACTTGTTCAATTGTAGGTAAGTTTAATACGCATAAAGTTGATTGTTAATCTTAATCATCGTGCTATTGAGTGTTCTGTTTTCTCAAATTATGTGTCGGTGCTACTTGATGGGCATGACGCACTGATGAATGTTGCACCCATGTTGCACCCATATTCTGGTCCGTATTTTTACATGAAAATATATATACAATGATGTGAAATTTGGTGATGCACTTCTTCCGATGTTTTTTGTCGTTTAATAATAGGTGATTTGTAAGATTAAAACGTATTAATATTCTACCATTGTTTTTTGTCGTTTAATATATTTGTTGTTGAATTCATGCATTGCTTGTATATGCATGATGTTGATATTTTATTGTATGTGAGACACATTATGGATTAGATTTTAATTTTAGTATCTATAATAGGGCACGTTTTATGCAAAGAGTAAATTCGCTTTGCGTAATAAAAACATGTGCACAAAAAATGGCGTTAGATTTCCGTATTTTTAGATTTTAAGTTTAGAATCTATAATATTCCACATTTTATACAAGCAACCCTGTTTGAATATGCACAATAAAGCAAATGGACAAAAGATGGCGCGAACAGTAGAAATCCAGAAATATAATCCAAAAGTTTCAGAATGTTATTGATTCAAACACATGCAATCGGACTTTAAGTAATACTGAAAAAACATAGTGTGATTTATCAGAGACTCATGTTTATTGCGTTGTCTTCCTTGGGCAATTGCGTGAATCGTGTAGAGCAACTTCACCGCAAAACTTACACATCCGCTTCTTATGCTTACTTTTGGTAGCAGCCTTTTCACCTTCACCGACCAACCTTTTCCTATTGCGATACCCCTTGTTCCTGATCCCTATTGGTGCACGGATTGAAACCTCTACAGGTTTGGATGCTCCAAGTATTAACTTAATTGCATCATCCTTGGTGCGTGGACTTTTGTCCTTGTTCTGTTGAGCAATGTCGTCCCTGACATGTTTCAACATGTCTATGACTCCACGAATTGCCTCGTCGTCTTTATCAACATAGCTAACTATTTCAGCAAATGTAGATTTCAATTCACGCAGTAACCTAGTTGTTGTGCATGCCTTTGTGGAACCGTTTGTTGCATTAGACAAACGATTGTGCACGACATCTTTTGTCCACCGTTTTACAACATATCTTTGAGGTATCTCGTCGACTCCGGACAGTCTCAATGCGTATAACATGTGTCGGCATATAACCCCTACACGTTGAAATAGCCTGCATGTACATGATGCAGATCGATCCTCGGGCTCAACAACAACCTGTATAAGTAGGTTGCTTGGGTATCAGTGTAATTTAGGATGCTTTAGATATACAAATGTGGACTAAATTATATGTGTTCACGTACCTTGAATTCAACGTTAGTCTCAACGTCAATCACTTTGCATATACGCATCCCATTGTTGTCTTCGTTTACTCCTAAAGTTGACATGCACGACAATGCAGATTTGTAGATCTCGTCCTGATATTCTAAGAATATTGCAAGGGTAAACAATTGTGCCGCATCCTTTTCTGATTTGAATTTTGTTCTTAGTCCAGGAGCATTCTCCCTTGATTTTAGGTCAAGGGTACGTTGAGATTCACGTTGGTGGTCCATCCCAGACTCAAACTGATCGTAAAATTCAAACAGGGTTGAATCACCGTTTGTGAAACGTCCAAAAAATGAATTTTCGCTCTCCAGTCGTGACGTCGTTCGAATCAAACCACCCAAAGGCAAGTCATACGAAAATGCTGGTATCCAGTTCTCACGCATGTCAAACAAATGACAAAACCAATTATGCTCTTCAAACTTGTAGTCGTGCATCAACTGGTTCCACCTGACTTCGAATTCTTTACCATCAATTGTCTTATTCCACACTATGCTATTGAAACGGCTTAAAAAGACCTCATCATTGCACAATCGAGATCCAATCTGCAAACGTAATAGTGATTTATTCCATACACGTATGCGTATCTCAGATTTAGATAGTAATTCAACGCATATAACAATATTAATGTGCATCTAACCTTCTGTTGTAGCTTACTTGTGACATGCCACATACAAAATCGATGTTTTGCATGTTTAAATACTTCATGGAACACATGTATGACAGCAGGATCCTGGTCAGTAAAAACAAATGTGGGTTCCTTACCAAAAGTCGTCAAGAATGTTTCTAAGAGCCACTTGTATGAGTCTGCGTTCTCTCTTGCAATTAAGCCCGCGCCAAATGTAACACACTTCTTATAATTAGTTATCACTGTAAATGGTACAAAAACTATGTCGTGCCTGCCAGAAAACATTAACAATGAATGTGATTTATCCAAATTAGTCGGGAATGTTTTCATAGTATTTTTATTATTCTCACTGTTAAAAAGAAAAAAATGCACAAATGGATAATTACACACTCACTGGTTTGTCCGATACGTGGCATCGAATGAAATCACGTCACCAAATGCCTCGTAGTTGCATTTTGCCACGGAGTCCGCCCAGAAAACACTGGTTAATATACCATCCGCGTTGCATGTGTAGTGCATCGAGAAACCACTATCATCTTCGCATCTATTCTTTAGCTTGTCAATGAACATTTGTGCATCATTCTCACCAATAAACAACCGTATATCCCTCCTAAAATTTTGAAATCAACCTTTGTTGCACCAATGTCATCAAATGATCCCTTAACTTCCTTCAACAAGTTATGCACTCGACTCGGACCAATGTTCACATTATCAGCTTTGTGAATTAATGCTTGTTGTTCAAAGTCTAACTTACGTGCGGATGTTAATAGATGTCTATCTTCAGGGTCCACAAAATCGTGGTTGTGCCATGGAATGAAACGATACACTTGGTACCTACCTCCACTGACAAGGGAGAACCTGATTGATGCAGGACACCTCGTACGCATTGATGATGTGCATCGTTTCTTGGCACTGTCTTGGTTGCGTAGACTGTTGTCACCAGCCTTGTTACACAGTAATACTTTTAAGGTTATTGTTCCATCGCGGTTGCGTTTTTGTGTTGATTTACGAGTAGCGAACCCAGAACATTCTGCATATTTTTCATAGGATTTTATGGCTCCATTTAGGGAATCATATTTTAAGCCAAGATATGGGATCTGGGAATCAGATAAAACAGGTTTACGATACGTAGATCCTCCCGGCGACACACATTCATTGCTATCACATACCTCATTAAGAATCTCATCACCTAGAAATGTACAATATACCGTTACACATCGAATGCATACGTTGGTTTACAAAACAAATAATGCACGATACAGAACCAGCGCTTCATGTTATTCATACGTGTGCTTATACATGATTATACAATAATGAGGTGTTCTTATATTGTACTTTTAAATAACAGTGCTTGTTTACATGTTACATACAAAACTATGTAATGCAACTATATCAAATTGTTTCTACATTATCATGCATACTCTGGTGCTAGTATGTGAGTGTCGATAATACCGTTTTAAAACATATAATGCACGATACAAAACTGATGCTTGTTTAATCGTTCTCCACGATACATAACTCATGCTTGGTTAATCGTAATCCACGATACATAATGCATAGAGTGTTCATGATAATGTAGAAACGGTTTGATATACTTGCACGATACAAAACAGTTTGATGCTTGTTTAATCGTAATCCACGATACATAATGCATAATCCACGATACATAATCCACCAAACTGATGCTAAAATGTTGTTTTACATGTTTCACCCTGTTATACATTACATAGTGCATACAAAACTGATGCATGTTTAATCATACTCCACGATACATAATGCATTTCAGTGTTGTTCGGTGAATGTTGTTTTACAAGTTTTAAACATATAATGCACGATGCAAAAATGCTCCTTGTTATCCGTGGATACATAATGCATGCTAAAAATATAAAACAAACATCGCAAAACTGACTCCATACACTGTTATGCATGCGAAAAATAGAAAATCGGTGAACTAATGTAACAGCATCGCAAAACTCACTCAACACTGGTCGCTTACTCGGGTTATCATCGACATTATCTTTTTCTTTTGTGGGTTCCAGATCCTTCACTTCTTCTGTGTGCGTAAGACTAGAATGATTGTTCGTCATGGATGATGTATTGGTAATGGAAATGGAGAGTTCGTGGATTATTCTCTGCTGGATAATGATGATTATACCGAAGCTTTCTGCTGGAATGAAGGTATACGAGACTTTTTGGGAGGATGATGGTTATGGATGTGGGAAGAAGATGCCAAATCAAAAATGTAACAACTTCCATAATGATAGCACAATATCCATATTTAAAAATGTTTTCATTCCGGAAAAATAATTATAAATTTAATTTAATTCTGGAAATATTTAAAATGTAATAATACATAATCCCTAATATACCCTCGATGCACCCTTGTTGTGGATTATGGTGCACGAAAGTTCTCGTTGGTGTCCCGGTGCATAAAAGTTCCCAATCGAACCCCAATCTATGTATATATATATATACATATATATATATATATAGAGGGAGGTTCAATTGAGCACTTTTATGCATCGAGGTACAAAAGTACCTATATCATCCATTAGATCAAAAAATTGTATGGATTAGATTAATGGCAAAATGGTAAATAGTTAGACAATTTTATGCATCTTGTGCATTATAGAAACAAAGGAATAAGGGCATTTTGGGGAATGTGCATACCTCATTAAATTTAATATTTCAACAAATAATCAAATAATAAATGCTAAATAAATTCAATTGATACATTTTCAAATTTAAAAAAATTACACAAATTCAAAAAAGATGATGGAGATCGATGCATTTCATCGTTAATCGTGTTTATCTATGCATTGTGTTAAAAAAACGCATTTAACAAAAAAAAATACACAAATTCATTTATGTATCGTGTTCAACTTGTTCATCATTCTTTTATGCATCGTGTTTGTCGTTCATATTCATTCAGCTATGCATCATGTTCAACTTGTTCATCATTTATCTATGCATCGTCATTGTTCATCATCCATTTATGCATCATCATTTTCCGTTGTTCATCGTTCATCATCCATCTATGCATTGTCATTGTTCATCATCCATCTATGCATTATCATCATTCATTGTTCATCATCCATCTATGCATCATGTTCTTCATAATTTTCATCGGTTACCTCTCTTGTTCATGTTCATCATCATCGTTGTTCATCGTTAATCTTCGTCTTCAAATCATCATCACTAAGAAAAATCATGAAGAACACGATTAGAGAGAGAGAGAGAGAGAGAGAGAGAGAGAGAGAGATGAGGAGGAAAATGAGGAATGTAGTTAATATGAGATTTTAATTCAAAATGTAACTCCTAATTATCATTTAATGATTTTTAGAAATAAATTAATTATCATGCCTTTAGTTTTTCCTAAATGCCCTTTGTGCACCCTTGGTGGATTATCTGATGCACAAAAGTGCCTCGAGGTGCCCCGATGCATAAAAGTTCTCAATTGAACCTCAATCTATATATATATATATATATATAGAGACACACACACACACACACACACACACACACACACTTTAGACATCATCAATTGAGTCAAACCAAATTCGTAAGAAAAACATGTAACCCACTAACGCTTAAATACACAAATGCAGTGACGTTGTTGTCATCATTGAACATGTTTCTATTTATTAACATAATAGCTTATCTTAGGCGATAAAAACTATATATTCATGACGGAAACCCGCAGCAACATGCAGGCAACATAACACTAGTTATAACTATATGTTGACAATCGGTTGATATCGTCTTCTTTAGTTGCTAATGGTGCAATGGTAACCCCCTCAGCTTCGTCTAGAGCCGGGCGACTCGCTACCACTTTAGCTACTAAAGCTCGGAAATAAGAGCATTAGCTCGCTCAAACTATGTCTCACACTTTCTTTAAAAAAAATTTAGATAAAAAAGGGAAACTAGTCAAGCGATTTAAAAGCCATGAAAGACGTAATCAAAGTGTTCAAGGTTGCGTTTAGTAGATTGAATCGAAGAGAAAATAAATAAGGATAAAATCAATGATTTTTTAGACCAAGAAATTTGAAAATACAATAAACATATGATTGGTGTAGTTTTCTTTCCTTAATTTTAGTTTCTAATTACTTCCTCATCATTACTAGATAAATGAAAAAAATTAAATTTTAACATATATATTGATACAATTTGAGAATTTATACATACAATTCAAGCCTCCCAACAAATAAGTTATTTTTGTTTCCTTCTTTTCATTCTATCTACCATACACAACCCAAGAGTTTTACATATCCGCTTAAGTTGTTAATATATTATCCAAACAAATTGGCTTGGATATTGATAGCTGGAAGAGGAGAATTCTCGCTTGATTTTTTTTTATCTTTGTTAATCTAAGCTAAGTTACTATGATATTATGATAATATCCAACCATTATCTCAACTTGAAAATTTTATGAAATAATTGAGTTTCGAGTAAGGTAAATTAGTAATCTCAAAAATAGAGGTTTATCGACTTTGTCCTATACATGAAGAAAGCAAGGAATCGGTTGGGCACACAAGACTTATGCATCCTGGAAGGGTATGACTTCACTTGATCGAAGACGAAGCAAGAGCATGTTATTGAAGACGTTGCAAGATATGTCGGGGAGGCCAAACGTCTCATATTTGGAATGAATAAGAGTCTTCATAATTTATAAAGTTTTGAGGAAATTCTGAATTCATTAGTAGATGCTTCCCTTTGACAACTAGCATATATGACTTGATAACGTTGTTTTTGTTGTATCCTTGATAGTTAGTACGGGTAGCAAGGCAATTCAAGTGAATGGGTTGACGACCAAAAGTCATAAATTTTACATAATTATGAGATTTTTTTTCAAAGAACAATTTTTTTAATACACCGTTTTATAACTTTTCATTTTTTTTTAAATAAAGTTATGTTCAATCTTAGTTTTTTACAATGGACCCATTTAACTGTTCGGTATGTTTGGCCTATTGGGTCAAAATTCCCACCACTAATAGTTAGGGATGTAAACGTGGCAAGACGACTCGATCGACTCAAATGAAAATTGAAATCGACTCACATTTAATCGAGCTCAAACTCTTCGAGTAGGAATCGAGCCGAATTCAAGTATCAAAGTAGTCTGCTCGCCATAGCAAAAACATCAAACGAGGAGGGAATTGCAAGTAGTGGTGTGCAAAAAAACCAAAATCCAAACCGAAACCGAGAAAAACCAAAAAACCGAAACCGAAAATCCTAACCATTTGGTTTGGACTTTGGTATGGACGATGGATTTTCAAACACCAAAAATTTTGTTCCAATTTCGGTTTCGTCATACACAAAAACCGCAAAACTCCAAACCGAGCCGAAAGTTATATAAATATCAAAACTTTATTTAATTGAATATTTTGTTACTTTATTGAGAAAATTTTCAGTGATTCATTCTTTAGATTAATTACTTTTATTTTATTTTTCTCTTTTAATAATGATTCCATTTGTTTTGTGTTATTTTTTTAAGCATGTAACTTATTTTCTATTGAATTTAAGTGATAATTAAATCTGTTATTGTTAAACTTATAAATATACCATAGGTTTTATGAACGAAAAATGAAAATTTTAAGAAATATTAAAGATTAAATTAAAAAACCGAAATCCAAACCGGAAAACTAAAGTCTAAACCGAAACCGAAAAAAACAAAATGGTTTGATTTTAAAATCCAAAAACCAAAAATTTTAGTTTGGATTTTGGTTTTTTTAAAAATAACCAATCTAAACCGTCTTTTCCTCAACAACAAAGATTATCCAAGATCACATAAACATTGATTGATGGATACTAGTGTTGTGGTTTTTTCTTTTTTCTTTTTTCAAATAAACTTGTGGTAAATAACTTCAAAACTACGATATTTTGATGATTATATTTTAAAATCCTGTACCCCATTTTAGACAAAAACTCAAGAGTTGAGATTTAAAAAAAAAAATTTCATGTTTTTATATTTTATCAGTTTGGTCATTCGATAATATTTTTCTATCATTTTAGTTATAACGTAATTTTTTTATTAAAATATGAATTTGTTATCGATAATCTATCATTTGTGTAAAAATAATGATGTCATATTTTAATTTTAAGGTTTATATTTAAAAAAAATCATCATGTTTTAAATTATTTTATCATTTGTAACTATGATTTCTTTTTCATTTTAAATCCCTTATAAAATACATGTGTTTCATACTGTAGTAAATCATTTTAATATATTAATCTTTTATGAAAAAAGCTTAATAACCAAATAATAAAATATTAAAAATACGATGATTTTTAATAAAAGTATAAAATCTTAAACTAAAATTTAACATCATTTTTAACCTAAAGAATAGGTCATGCTAATGAATTATAAAAATGTAATGTAAAAACTATAACGATGTTTGGTTCGCAGATTTTTTTGAAGATTTGTATTCTGTTAAAGAATTAAATGAGCATTTCATTTATCAGATTTTTGTTAAAGAATTCATATTACATTTTGAAAAAATGTAAACTGATATTTAAAATTTAAGAAAAATATTAGGTTTTTGAATAACAAAAAATAATGAAATTTATAAAATTTTGGGATTCTAAATATTTACCAAAATCTTTCAATCAAGCCCGAAATGTTAAACGCAAATCCTCAGAAAATTTAAGTTGATAAATAAATACGTACATATATACTCAAAACCGCAAACGTGTGGCTCAACCGTCCGTTGAAGATGTCGATGACTACTGCCTTGGACCTCTCGTTCCGGCATCTCTGTTCTCCAGATATTCCTCCTTTGCCATCAAGGTTCGAATTTCCCGCTCAAATCCGCCGAAAAATGAATAATGGATACACCTGCACGGCCATTAGATCGGCCTTCTGTTCCACATCCTCCTCCTCGACCACCGTTACTGATTCAAGTAAATTAAGTCTTTCTCTGTTTTGGAAACTTTTGTTACCACTGACTTTATGTAATGACTATTTTTCTCTATACAATCTGCCTGGAATTTTATGTACAAATTGTTCACTGGATGAGGACAACTCATTATCTCAATGGTCTTATGCTTTGCCTTTGTCTTTGTGTTCAATTCTGTTAAATTGAAGGTTTGACGTATGAGAATTAAGCTTTTGTGGTTTCGAAGAAGCTCTTCAAGTTTGGAATTTGATAAGTTTCGTCTCAGTTTTCTTTAATTTTCTCTTTCCAAAGTTACCTGAAATTGCGCATTAGATAAGTTGCACCAAAGTTTGTGATTTTGTGCTATGTATAATATTATTTGTTTGTTTATGATAAAATTTATATGTGATAGGTTGAAAAAGCCTCGTTAATATTGTACAATAATGTTACAACTGTTGGGATTTTGTATAGCAATTAGATAAACCCTAAACCCTCAAAAAACTATACCTATACATAAACCGTCATGTCAAGTTCATGGAATTTTCTTCTTTTTTCCTTTCTTTCTAAATTTCAAATTTGTATGTGGAATGCAGATGAGAATCATGTTCTCACTTCATATGGCAGGAGAATGATGATTTCTATGCTCACAGTTTTTTTACCTCTGCATGGATTAATGCAACATTCTGGTGCTAGTGCTGCAGAGTAAGTCACTAGTGAAAGTGCTGCAAAATGTTAATTCAGTAGCTTACATTAGTTTATTTTCTTTACTTCTCTGTTACTTCAAAGTTTTCTGAAACCAGAGTTTCAGAAGTCAGTTGCATAGAGTATAGATAGGGTTAAAATGATACGCTCTCTTAAATAAATACAGTGTTTCACCATGCACAGTTCAATGAAATTGCTTCCTTGTTACCTGGACATCCCCCCCCCCCCCACCCCACCCACCCCCTGGGCGCCCTCTTTTTGATAACATTATATATCAAATTTTTGGGACAAAAATAATGCTATCTATAGTTTGCAATTATTAATAAAACAAATAATTTGGATTGAAGCTTTGCCAAAATAGTAATAAAAAAGATTGCATATACTTCGGACAAAACGAGCATGATATATTCTCAGGACCAAGGTTTCTTACTTTTAAAGTGTACATAAACTTACATTATTTTGGATCCAACATCAACTTGTTTAACCACTAAAGTCAAAATATATCAGTGTATCACTAACTTGTGAACATCAATAATGTCACTAACTTGTGAATAATAACAATGTCTATCACGTCTTAATGGCCAATGCTTGTGTTCTAAAATATGGATCGGTACCTGGGTATTCAGATGCCCTGGTGAGGTGGTGTCATAGATGAGAGTATAGAGACATATATTGAGACCATAGGAGAAATATCCATCCTTGGTTAAATCTTGTGTCCAAGCAGTCAAGCAGACAGTTTTTTTTATCATTGGTAACCCTGATCCACCATTTCATCCAAATTTAATTTTATCGTTGACTCTAACGTCTATCATCATGTGTTCAAGGTAATGCCATTGTTCCTATTCCTAAGAAATTGGTTTTCATTGTCAGTGAGCTACTCTTGTTACAAGGAGAGATAAGAAAAGTATTGTCTAAGGGCAAGGCTGCTGGTGTCCTTCGCTTGGTATTTCATGATGCAGGAACATTTGAAATGGATGAGAATTCAGGTATTATCATTATGGAAGTCACATTCTTTAAGTAATGGCTTAATTGTGATGCAACCCCTTCAATTCTGAAAGAAGGCCTAACATACCTGATATGGTCTCGTACAAATTTATAACTCTACACTTCACTATCTATTCCTTCCGTAATAGAGTTGTTGCTATCAACTTATCTTGACAATGCAAGGAACTGGTTTAAATTTTAAAGCTGTTAAGTAGTTTGTTTCAATTCAAAAGTCAAAGGGTGCCCCTTTTTTCTGAAACAAAGGGAATATTAGCCTCTAGAACTAGTAGATTGAATGTTTCCTTTTTGATTGGTGGAATCATTCGTATATCGCGGATGGACAGTCGATCTATGAATGGAAAAGCTTACAAGTGCCACCTCTTATTGATATTGATCTTTCATGATATCCAATAAATCTTTCCTCTGTTATTTCAGGCGGTATGAATGGTTCTATATCTTATGAACTTGATAGACCTGAAAATAAAGGTCTGAAAAAGTCGTTGAAGGTTAATCTCAGTATCTGTAATCTTCCTCTCAATCTTTGTGCATATGCAGTTGTTACAAATGTATGCACTGCATATAATTATTCAATGTTCTAACTCTCTCGGAACCAACTTGATCAAATAGATTCTTCTGGAAGCAAAAAAGATAGTGGATGAGACTCTTCCAGGTTATCATCACTGTTGGAACTATGGCTTCCTACCATGTTCACTGTGTTTACTGTTTCGTAGCATAGTTCTTATAATTCTCAGAAATTCTCTGTCCCTTCTGTTTTTTACAGTGTCAATATCTGATGTGATTGCTGTGGCTGGAGCCGAAGCCGTCTCTTTGTGTGGAGGTCCAAAAATCCCCATTCAATTAGGCAGATTAGACTCGATGTAAGGGATTAACTTTTCTCACAAGTTTTATAAAATGAGGTGAGAGGGTAGGTGTGATGGGTGTCATCTAAAGTAGCAAGCTTCAGATGGTTGTTGTAATGCTATATTTTGCCTTGTAGGGTGCCAGATCCTGAGGGAAAACTCCCAGAAGAAACATTGGATGCCTTTGGACTGAAACAGAGTTTTCAAAGAAAAGGTTTTTCGTAAGTGAATACAATTATATATTGTCCCTTTTGACACAAGAGATTAGGTTTCATGTGTTCATATCACTTCCCTCTAGCCTTCATCTTCCATGAATGAGACCTGGAATCACATCTTCATTTCATCTAAGCCATATATCTAGAATCCACAAAATGTTAAATGTCCTAAATGATCAGAACCTAACATTGTGTTTGAGTGGACTTGTATGTATGATCAAACAAAGTTTTGTAGATAGTAAGGGATGTGAGATGGTCAGAAATATGATTGCTTTCTTGGCTTCACTTGTTGTGTGGAAAATATATATCCTTCTCTGAGTTCTCTATGTTCACCTTGCTCTTGTCTTGCAGCACCATACGAAATGCAACGCTTCATTTTGTTTTACAAATTTTCTATGAGCAAAATTACCTATTTACCCCTAATCTTGGTTAGAATCATTGATGTTATATGCTTGTGGTCCACGAGCAGTGATGGGTGTTTTCCTTGACAATCATTAATCGCTAAATGCTTCTAATATTCGTGGGATCTTGTGAGCAGTAATTTAGTGAAAAAGTAAATCCACATAAAGGAGAGCACCTTCAATCATTTATATGACTTTATATGGTTCCCCCGAATGTACCTTATGATTCAACATTTTGGCAGAACACAAGAGCTTGTAGCATTATCTGGTGCTCATACTCTCGGAAGCAAAGGCTTTGGAAATCCAGTTATCTTTGATAATGCATACTACAAAGTACTGTTGGCGAAGCCATGGCTATCTTCAGGTTTGTCAAAGAACTAGAAAAACAGGGAAACAATGGAGTGTACAACCCAATTCGTTTTTATTTTTCCATCTTTTTTCATTTTTTGGTGTTACAGCCTTACAGGACCTATCATCATTTCTCCGCACATCATGTAAACACGACAAATTTATCATTGTTTCTTCCCACATGAACCAACAAAATGGAAAGTGGAAAACTTCATATACACATTAAACTCTCCACCACTTTTTAATTAAAGAAAACATGTAGGTAGTTAACAGAATCTCTTGTTGTTACCATGGTCTTCCATGTTGCATACTTGCATGCATGGTTGCCAACTTGCCATATGCTTATTCAATTTGTAAAACCCATTATATTCATTGATTCCCTTGCACACATGGGCAACTATCATCTTTCCATGTAACCATAATGTCCTCCATAAAAATGTTTAAAATATAAAATAAAATATTAGTTGGATGGTGATATGGGTGAATGGCTCTTTGTGGAAAACTCTTGGCATGACAATGTTATTACCAATTTTTGAATATATTTCGTTGAAAATTGCAACATTTTTTTTCTTTGTACTACTTTGAAGCCACCATTCTAATTAGGGTAATCATTTCAAAAGAAATGGTGATATTGATTTTGGTTCAGTCCTCTCCTTCTATGGCAAAAGCATTCAACTAAAAATCAACTTTTTATAGAGCATATTCAACTAAATGTTTTATAGTAACTTACCATTTTCCCTTTTTATTGGTGTACAGAAGGAATGGCAAGTATGGTTGGTCTTCCTTCAGATCGTGCTCTAATCGAGGATGAAGAATGCTTAAGGTACATCATAAACTTATAAACTCAAATTTAAATTTTATTTGTGTCAATTCTAACCACTTTAAGAAACTGTATGTATTGATTTTTTTATTGGGCAAAATATTATAGTATCAAACCATGAAATCACTGAATCTAACTAGTCTCTTGTGTTTGGCTTTTGGATCATACGATTTGGTTTCAGTTCAAGAAGACATCGATGTGACTAGTTGACTTCAGTTGAGTTCATGGTATCATTGTTAATGAAACAGGAACTGAATCAGACTAACATATTAGAATCATTTATTTGTAATAAAACAAGTGTGCTAGTACTTGTAAATCTATATCTATTAATAAAAGAAAATGTTCAGTGACACGTGTCGCTTCCTCGGTTAACTAAATTTTATTTTCCCGCCAAATTTTCCATATGTAATCTCATTAATTAGTTAATTAATTTATACTTAAAATTTAAGTATAAACATGATTGAGATCTACATAATTTAACTACTATAAATAAAAAACAATCTTTTTAAGAGATTTAAATAAATGTTAGATTTAACTCCTAATTTTAACTAACTATTCATTATTTTATATATTTAAAAAGTAAAATAATGCAATATTTGTAATAGTATGTTTTTTTTTTAATTTTTATAATTATAAAGCCATACAATAGTAATCTACTTTTGAAAATTTATCAATACGGTACGTCTACTTTTTTAAATATCGATATGGTACCTGTACTTCAATTTTTCATACCGATATGATCATATTTGTAATAGACCCCTGTTTTTCATACCATTAGAACCCTGTTTCGTATGTAAAAACCGGGCTCTATTATGTAGAATGACCATATCGATACAGAAAATTAAAGTACACGTACCATATAGACAATTAAAAAAGTAGACGTACCATATCGATACATTTTCAAAAGTAGGTTGCTATTGTATGGCTTTACCCCTAAATTTTTTAATTATGTTCTATGTAAAAATAAATTTATAAATTTTTATTTATACTTAGAAATATAGAAATGAAAAGTCCTAAAAAAATGAAGACTATAAATTTTTTTTTTTTAAAATGGGAAAATTCTAATCATTCATAATAGCAAAAACTAATACTATTTACGTAATTTTTTAGAACAAAATAAAAATTTTTGTATGTAATTTACGTTTGTGTAGATTTTTAGTAAACACTTACTAAAATCCACGTAATACGTGGGTTAATAACTAGTTTGCAATAAATAAAAATAGTCAGTGACTTGTTTGTGGCTATGTTTGAAAATTTTTTAGCTCAATGTTACCTTTTTCATATCTAAGTTGTGGCAAAATAGATAAAAATGTCAGCATCACAATAATAGTTGTCCTGATTTACCCAACTTCTGTATTAACAGTTAAAACTCATTAGTAGCAGTTGAATTCTCCATCAAATTGCTCTTCCCCTCGTTTCTCTTGTCACAGAATTGTAGATAACGATTTATGTTAGTTAACATGATTACAATTAAATGAAAGTTGAGTGTGAAAGTCCAAGTGTGTTATAGATATTGAAGTGTGCAATTGAAAAATTATGAAAGAACATTAATGTTTCTTAAATAAGGGTCATATAACATGATAACCATGTATGTTAGTTGATACGATAATGGTTAATTAAAATGATATGATTGTAAAAGTACAAGTATGTGAACCATATATGTTAGTTGATATGGTTATAATTATATGAAAATGATATATGATACTGAAAGTACACACACGTTATAGATATTCAAGTATGTAAATGAAAAGTGATGAAAGAGCATTAATGTTTCTTTAATAATAGTTATTTAACCTATGGAAACACAACAGACATAGATGTTTGGTATATGAGTGTTGCTGAAATCAAAACAAATTTTGGAATCATTTAGGCACATTTGCTGCGGAGAAACGAAAAGAATGAAATTGTTCAAGTTTACAAGCTTGTGTGTCATGATATAACCTTATTTCTTAATGAATGAAAAGAAAATTCGATTTTAATGTAAAAATTATAATTAAAAAAACTTGGAAACTAAATGAGTTTTCTCTTTTCAGTCGTTCTTCTTCATTTTTTATGTCATTTTTTATTTATATATTAGGGGTTAGCAGCTAATTTTTGTTTTTTTTAACGTTTATAGCAACATTATTTATTTATATCATTAATAGTAATCACTATTTCATTTTTTACTGTTTATAGCAAAAAAGTAAATAAACTTTGATCCATAAACAGTAAAAAATACTAAAGTTGATGCTATTAATGACTAAAAAGAAATACAAAAGTTGATATTATTAATGATAAAAAATAAACAATGTTGCTATAAATAGTAAAAAAGAAAATTTTGTTGCTATTTTTGGCAATTGGTCCTATGTATCATCATCATATCTCATAAAAAGCTGTAAACTCAAATAATTTCATTCTATCTGTTTCTTTGTACACAGGTGGATCTCAAAGTATGCTGATGATCAAGATTTGTTCTTTGAAGATTTCAAGAACGCTTATATCAAACTTGTGAATTCAGGTGCAAAATGGAGAAGAAACTCATAGTTCCAACTTACAACAAAGCAACCTCAAATCAAATTTACTGTAAGCAATTGCATTCATATTACCAAAATTTTTGAATCCAGAACTTACATTGTTGTTCAGAAAACCTCTATGTTACCTTCACATTTTAGCTTATATACACAGTCAATGAGAGTTACAATAATTTCTAGCTGGGGAATTGCTCAAAATGGCAAGCAACTTTTCTCTTTTTTCTTATTATAGCAATCTCGTAAATTTTGTCCCAATTAATGGAATCAACTCTTGGTTTACTCCCGATTATAGCATTTAACCGTTAAGCAACAAGTAGGTTGTTATTTCAAACAATATATTAAATGGTAAAAAATAAAACTCATTGTCATGATAAGGAAAAAAATAAAAAGTAGATTGTTATTTCAAACAATAAACCCTATGTATAACACTTTTTTACCAGTTAACTATTGTTGTTTACCGGTTAAATGCTATAATCGAGAATGAATAAAGAGATTGTTCCTTTATTCGGGACAAAATTTGCGAGATTGTTATAACAAGGAAAAAGAGAAAAGTTGCTTGCTATTATAAGCAATTCTCCCTTTATAGCTTTGTCATTTCATGAAAATTGCACAGTTCCTTTTATATTATTGTTTCTTTTTAGATATTTTCAAGACAGTTTCCTTGTTGCACATTGTCATACTAACAACACAGTGGATGGTACTGATTTTAGTCCACTATTTCTATATTTTGATGGTAACTTGGTATTGAAGAATGTTTTAAACAACTGCTCTCGTCCTTCAGCCTTTTTCGATTCAAAGCATGGCAATCTTTTTGAATTGGATCCGCTTTATGGCCTTGTTTTCCAAGACAATACAATACAAACAGATCTATATACTATAGGTTTCGGACTTTCGGGTTTCCTGATTCTATTAAGTTACAATTTGGTAAAATGTCTAAAATACTTTTTAATAAAACAAATACTTATGAGAACTTATATTTATCGCTAATCTAATTAATACTTCCTTCGTCCCATTATAAACGTCTACAGAATAAAAGCAAACATTTTTAGAAAGTGAGCAATCATTACATTTTTTATATATTTAAATGACAATTTTATCTTTGTTTGTTTACTTAAGCCCTGTTTGTTTTCCATTAAAAGTTTCTTAAAAAGATCTGAAGTCTAAACTTCAGATCTATAATAAATTAAGATTGTTTGTTTAGATTTAAACTTAAGATGTTCAAACCTCTAAAATTAGCTCTTAAAATTAAGAGGAAGACTTTGGTCTGAAAAAAAAATAAAGAGTATCTTTTCTTTATTTTTAGTTTACAACCTTAATTTTATATCCTCCAAACAAACAATCTTAAGATCACCATATAATTTCAAATTCCAGATCTTAAGACCACCTCTTAATTTCATATGTGGTTTTCAGAATTCTGACATTTAACCTCTTAAAAAACAAATAACACCTTAATCAATTTTTTAAGAAAGACAACTACTTTGTGGTTATTATTCGGACTTAACGATATATAATAATTCTATCTTTGTAAATTGATACTTATTTTAGGATAATTTAAATATACAAAGATGGATAATTAAATTGGGATAGAGGAGTAACAAACAAACTTTCAAGCATTAGGTGCCAAATAAAATTCATATTGACATCCAAAAAAGGGTTTAGATGATGAAAATTAATGTTATTAAAGAAGAAGATATTCTCTTCTTTTTGGGTGGAATTTATCAAATTGATGGGACAAGAAAATCAGGTAAAGGGTTCACATGAAGCAAAAACAGAAGGGCACATGTCCTACATGATGTAAAGGGCCTCTATTTATGAGTTCATAAAAAAGCTTCCTTGCAATGCTTAGATTTGGTCCCATTTGTTTCCTACCCTACCAACTTTAGAGTGTCCTTCCTATGAAGGACTTCCCTTTAAGTAGTTCTTTTCTTTATCACATAAATATTAAATATCAAATATCCCTATTCATGTTACCATATAAATTTACTCCATTTATATTATAAAATAACAACCTATTATTTTATATGCTTTGTTTTAATCAATAAATTTACTTTTTTTGTACGCCGTAGGTCATTGTACATTCAAATTTCATCACGCTTGGATTATTGATTGATCGAATGATCAACTTTAGAGTTAAAAGATTGTGTTATCTCAGTGAAAGAAGTGTCAATCGATTAGATGAAAATGACAAAATATTAAGAACATGTCTTTGAAAAGTTAGACTTGTTATCATCTTATTAGTTAACGACTTAACATTACATTACTTGAGACGTCATGTTAAATTTTAATATGTGAAACCAGTCATTCAGTAATGTCATAATTTTAAGAACACGTCTTTGAAAAGTTAGACATGTTATCATCTTATTAGTTAACATTGCGTTAATTGACTTATCACGTTGAATTTTAACACGTGAAACTAGGCACTTAGGGGGCGTTTGGTTCGCGGATTTCATGGGATTTGCATCTAAAATTTTGTGTTTGGTTCACAGATTTCAGTAAGGATTTAAAATCTCAAGATTTCATAAATCCATACCTTCTTTGTAATTTAAAAACTCAGCCTCCCCCCAAGAATTTTAAATCTGAGTTATCTTGCATTCTTCAGATTCGCAAGTTTATTCTATAACATAATGCAGATTCTTTGACAAAATCCTGACAAATGCAAATGCTGCATAATGCAAATCCTTTGAAAAATGCAAATCCCAGATAAAAAAATCTGCGAACCAAACGCCCCCTTAGCGTTTTTTTTTTTTTTCAAAAAACTATGCTGATAAAATAAGATAAATGAAAATTTTTGTTAGACATTCTATTACATAAATCCTAACGTATTGTAATCATATACATATCAATTGTATAACCACAACCGAAAATGACATGATAACCTTTTATGTTATGGGTAGAAAAGGAATAAAAACAATGGAAGTGTGGATAAGCTTTAACCCACAACTTAAATTTGTTGGCTTCCTTTGTGTTTGCTCATGCTCGGCAGAATTGGTCCTGAACATTTTCATACTCAGGTTAAAATAGAAGAATAATACCCTTTTAAAAAATTTTAAATATGCAATATGCTATTTTTTAAAAGGGTTTGGTCACTTATTATGTTGTATATTTAGACAAAAATTATTCGATTGAAACGTAAAACAAAATTCTCGTTGTTTTTCTAGCACAACATGTGTATTTTGGCATTAATATTCTTCTATCACTTGTCATATTTTCTGATATCGTTGTTCTCATCATCTAAGATTATAACTTTCGTCATTGATGATGAATAGAGTTGTAAACGAACTGAACTTTCAATGAACAATTCGCGAACCGTTCGTCAGAAAGTTCATTTATGTTCGTTCATTTATTTATTGAACGACGGAACAAACATGAACACAAATTTGTGTCATTTAATTACATAAATAAACATGAACACAAGACTCGTTTGTTCAATTTATGTTCGTTTAATTGTATTTTTTTTCAATTATTCATTAATGTTCGTTCATTTGTGTTCGTTTAAATGTTCATTTATTTTCATTTGTTTATATACGTTTAATGATTGTTTACCATTTGATGTGAGTAAGCGAATACAACAAGACCGTTTCCTTAAATAACGAACATGAATAGTAAATCTCGTGTTGATTTATGTTCGTGTTCGTTTAAAGTTAAACTAACGAACATGAACATACCATCGTTTGATTCATTTTACAGCCTAAATATGAATATTGAACAGCAAAACATCTTAACATATTACTTATTAGACCCAAAATTAATGTCCTTCAATAGTTTAATGTCTTGTGCTGTAGCTCGTGTGGTTCTTCCTATAAGGCTCACCTTGTGTATGTATGTATGTATGTGTATGTGCATGCATGTATACACACACGTATGGGGGTATGTCTATTTGTGTGTGTATGTATAGATTTGTGTGTGTGTTGTATGTATGTATGTATGGCTGTATGCATGTGTGTATTTAAAATTTTAAATACATATATGTATATATATTATGAAAAACTAAAATATTAACAAAAACACTTGTCTTGATGATAAGGGTTTGTACATATATTCTTTTTGTGTTAACGACATTGTACATCTATACATGAGCGTCTTAGATGCAACCCCATTGAAGTATTTATATTTTACTTGAAATTTTAACTCAATTTGAATATGAATTAGGCTTTTTTTTTACTCAAATAATTAAACGAGTATTTGAACGAGCTGAGCTTTATCGTAAAAGTTGCCTCGTGAAGTTAATCAAGTATAACTTTATGTATGAGCTCGAAAATAGTCAAGCTTGAACTCAAGTTATTCGAGTTCAAGGAGATCGCTAATTGTTTCAACAACCCTGATTACAACAAGTATTATTCTTAGTGTTTTATTTAAATAACATAATTAGATCGTTATACTCTATAGATATTGATTATTTTAATACAATATATTGACAGGTTTTTATTATTCTACATGACATCAAAGTCTTAGGGTTCTTGACTTTTTCTCTTTTCTCTCTTCTTATCCCTTTCATGCCGTTGCCGCCCTTCCTCCCATTGTTCACCTTGAGTGACGATTTCTTTATTCTATTCACTATCTCATCCTACTTTGGAGACATATCTAAATAAATTTAGACTAGGTTTTCTCCTCCTTTATTTAAGTCATTGCCATGAGGGGTATTAAAAAATATTTCGAAAATGAAAAATGATACGAAAAATCATTTCAATTTTAAAATTAACCGAACCCGGTTTTCTATAATTTTCGGTTTGGTTAACTGAACTGTAAAAATCAGTTTTGGTTCATGATTTGGATGACAAACGGTTAACCGAAAAAACAAAAATTAAATAAACTTTAATTTTAGGCTATGTGTGTGTATGCGTTCAAGGTAGAATCGATAGAACTAAAATTAAAATTTTTTTTCTAAACACTTTTTCTAAAAAATTTTTCCATATTAATGTTTAAATAAACATTATACGACTGTTTAAAAAAGCATTCATATTGTTTCGAGTTTTGTAAGGCATCTAAAATGACATGTGAATGTATAGATATATTGTGAATAATCGATGATTGATGTGAATATATATTATAATGTACCTTCACAACTTGAAACCATGTGAAATTTCAAATATAGACTTTTAATTTTAGTTTATACACATATATGACAATAAAAATTGAAAAAAAAATAAATTTAGACTTAGTCCTATGGGTTCTACATTGAACCATATTCTATATATATAACTCGTTAATTAATCTACTTTAATTTAAAGTAAATTAAAGAATGGACCCTATGGTATGTTTAAAATTAAGAAAATGCCCCACAACTTTCAAGGTTGCAGTAGTAGTCCCTCAAATCATTTTTTACTTGCAGAATATACAGTGTTGCGATCATTGCAGAACCTAAATTTGGTGCAGAACTGTAGAATCATATATTTGATGTTAAATGTTCAAATTTGTAACGTTTATTCGATGTTGAATATATAAAATTAAGACGATTTAATGTTAAATATTCATGTCGAATATTCAGTGCTGAAAAACATTTTTATGGTATAATTTTTTTGTTTTAAAAATTAATAATTTTTTATGTTATTTAATTTTAAAGTTGGTTCCGCAATTCTGCATCAAATTTAGGTTTTGCAATGATTATACACACACACTTAGGTTATCCTGATAAGCTAAATCTATCTTGAGAAGTGTCAGTAGCACTGATTTACTAATTTGTAACTAAGTGTGTGTGTGTGTATGTGTGTGTAGGTTCAAGTGAGTACCACCCTTTATGCAGCGCACCAGAAGGTACCACCCTTTAAAGTAAATTTTTGTGAAATTTTTGATTCATGAACATGTTTTAATTAACAATACACAGATCATATGTAAATTTCACGAAGATTCGAACACTTTAAGTGCATGAAAACATGCATCACATAAATGCACGTTCACATGTATTCAAAATTATGTAAGTGTGCGTTCACATCACTTTTTAGGAGCTAGGAGATGTGAATGTATGTGAAATTTACATATGATCTTCATAATTTTAATTAAAACATGTTTATGAAAAAAATTAAAAAATTTTTTTTTTTTAAGATGGCACTGCATAATGGATGATACTCTCTCGAACCATATATATAGATGAGATCCATTGTGAACAAGTATTCGTTGTAAACGTTGTGAACAAATAGAAAAAATACATATAACCATTTATATATATATCAACAACTGTTTGTAGCATGATTCATATGATTCAAAAGGTTCATAAAAGTGTCTACAACAAGATTCAGAACATTAAAAAGGTTCAAAGTAGTTTTATTAACAAGATTCATAGGATTCAACAATATTCATAAGATTCGACAGATTCATAAGATTCAATAAAATCCATAATACCCAATAAGATTAATAGATTAATAGAAGAGTTTGGTAGTGTTTTCAACAAGATTCATAAGATTCAAAGCTATTATTATGATTGTTCACAACTTTCACAACGATAACTTGTTCACAAAAGATATTTAGTATGTGTGTGTGTGTGTGTGTGTATATATATATACATGTTCAAGTGAGTACCAACTGTTACGCAGCGCACCAGAAGGTATCACTCTTACACTTATTTTTTTTGAAATTTTTTTTCATGAACATGTTCTAAATTACATTACACAAATCATATGTAAATTTCACGCAAATCCGAACACTCTAAGTGCATGAAATCACGCATCACATAAATGCATGTTCACATACATACAAATATATGTCAGTGTGCGTTTACATCATTTTTAAGGAGGCAGGGGATGCGAATGTATGTGAAATTTACATATGATCTTTAAAACGTTAATTAAAACATGTTTATGAAAAAAAATTTCAAAAAAGTTTTTATAAAGGTGGTACTTTATGGTGCGCTGTATAAGGGGTGGTACTCTCTCGAACCATATATATATAGATTTAGGTTCAAGTGAGTACCACCCATTATGCAACGCACTAGAAGGTACCGCCCTTAAAAGTAATTTTTTTGAATTTTTTTATGAACATGTTCTAATTAACGTTACACAGATCATATGTAAATTTCATGCAAATCCGAACACTCTAAGTGCATGAAATCACGCATCACATAAATGCACATTCACAAATACTCAAAATTATGTAAGTGTGCGTTCACATCACTTTTTAGGATCTAGAAGATGTGAATGTATGTGAAATTTACATATGATCTTCATAATATGATCTATATATATATATATATATATATATATATATATATATATATATATATATATATATATATATATACAGGGGTGGATTCAATGGAGAACCTTATGCATCGAAAAACTTTGGAGAACCACAATGCATCGCTAGAAAAACTGAAATGCATCACGTAGAAATCGATGCATCACGCGAGAATTTGATACATCAAGTGGAAATAATGTAAAAATCGATGCATCACTCGAGAATTTGATGCATCATGTGGAAATAATGATGCATTACGGGGGAATTGTGATGCATTTGTGGTGGAGCATGGAGGTTCTTCAAGGTTTTTCGATGCATGGAGGTTCTCCATTGAACCCACCTCTATATATATATATGCTTTCCTTTTAAGTTCATGCAATAAAAGAGAATTGACCAATCATCAAATAATTTCCTTTTCTGTGTTTTTCTTGAGTATATGTTACTTCTTAATACCTATTACAAATACCATCAATTAAATTGACTGATCAACAAATAATTTTTTAAATGGCCAACCCATAAGAATGTATATATTTATTAATTAATGTATTATATTAGGTTATTAACTTATGTATTACGTATATATGTATAACTAGAAAATATTTACATAATATGTATATATACTTAATACTTGACCATATATAGATCTTATATTTTTAAAATAAGTATAAGAATAATATTGTTATATCATGTATACAGTTTTTGTAATAAATAACATATACGATTTATAAACTTATGATTAATACGATTTCTAGTTTATGTAATCGGCCCCTCCTTGGAAACTTGATTTGGGTTATAATAAAATTTGCTTTTCAAAAAAAAAATATTAAACTAAAAATAATGATAATTTAGAACATATGTTTTGATTTTATTCTTAAACATATTTAATATTATAATTAACATTAAGAAATATATGTTAAAGTTAACAATGCATATAATATAAAAGTTAAAGAATACATTAAATTAAAATGATATGATGAAGATGAGTGTGTTTTTGTAATAAATTTCGAGTGAGGATTGGTGCTCCAGAAGACCCCACTCGTCGAGTCATAAAGATTAACTCGCCGAGTGGATGTGTTGTCTACCCACGATTGCATCTGTCTTGCTTCAAGAATTTTCAGAGAAATTTTAGTCTTCAGATTGAATCTTCGAGTGGATGCTCCTACTCGCCGAGTGGGCATTGAAATTCAGGTTTCGGAAAACGGTTCACTCGCCGAGTACAAATGGGACTCGCCAAGTAAACAAGGAAACAAACATTCTGGAATATGGTCCCCTCGCCTAATAAGACTATGACTCGTCGAGTGGACTTAGAATACAACTTTATGGAATTTTGTCCACTCCCCGAGTGGACTAACGACTCGTGGAGTGGGCTTCCGTTTCGTTTCTTTCCTTTCGTTTCCTTAGATAAAAACCTGGAATTGATAAAGAAACCATATAAGCTCGATTTAAATACGAAAACGAACCAATTAGATGCACAAAACACGATATATCGTCTGATAAAACATGTGTAAAACGGGCGATATTAATCATTAACATATAACAAAAAAAATGTTCAATTTTATAACGTTTCAATTAACTAAATATTTAAATACTCATTTATAACTTATATCACAAAAAGTAAATATTACAAAATACTGAAATAGTAAATTATTTTTGGTAGGATCGTATTAGAAATTTTAATTTTTTTAATTAAATAATTAAGTTTGAACACACTACTATAACAAATATGTTAGCTAATTATCAATTATATCAGTTCAAAAATTAATATGTCATTTAAAAAATTTTAAAACAACTTATGATGATTAAATATCTTAATTATTTATTCATTTTAAAATTATTATTTTAAATAGGGTTAAGTGTCATTTTGATCATCCAACTTTTAGATTTTTTTTCGATTTAGCCATTAAACTATTTTTTGTCTCGATTTAGCCACTAAACTATTTTTTGTATACATATTTAGCCACTAAACTTTCTTTTTACTGATTTAACTAGGGGTGTTATATACGGACCAAATACCCGAACCGAACCGGGACCGGACCGGTCCCGAACCCGAATAGGACCGGTTTCCAAGCAATGGTCCGGTCCTCGGTTTCATATAATTGTTTCATTCGGGTTCGGTCCTAACCGGGTTCGGTCCGGTCCGGGTTCGGGAATTACCCGGAACCGAAATGCAAAGCCAATTAGACCATATATTTTTCTAGAAATCAAACATTATATAATATATACTATTTTTTTTGTAGAGATAGAAGAATCAATACGCGACCCCGATGGAAAATGAAAAAAATAAAGGGCGATCTATGTTTTTTTTTTCGTTACTGACTTGGTTCGGTTTTTTGAATGGTTGTCAAAATTCAAAACTTTTGGTTGGTTTGTTATTGTTTTTTTAAATGTTGGTACACTAAATATCATGGATGTTTCTTTTACTTTGTTATGTGATTTATAGTTGCTATTCCAAAAAAAAATTGATTTTTAGTTTGGTCCTACCGGGTTTTTCCCGAATACCCGGAACCGGGACCGGGACCGAACCGGGACCAAGAATATTCAAATGGTCCGGTCCTCGGTTTCATATATTTGCTTCATTCGGGTTCGGTCCTAACCGGGTTCGGTCCGGTCCGGTCCGGGTTTGGTCCCGATAACACCCCTAGATTTAACCACTGAAAATTGTCCCAAATTGGCCACTAAACTATCATATTTTGTATTTATTTAGCCATTAGTTTTATTCATTTTCTCCAAAATAGAACATTAAACAAAAGTTTAGTGGTTAAATCAGGACAAAAAATAGTTTAGTGGCTAAATGAGACAAATTTAAAAGTTGGATGGTCAAAATGATCCTTAACCCATGATAAAGTTTATTGCATTGTTTTATTATTATTATTACGAATGAGCATTTGGCCCCAAACCAGCCCAAATTGACGCGGATAAAAAAACTGAATACAAAAAATTAACGAAACGAGTAAACCGAAAACCGACTCAATGTTTGTAAAACGAATTTGGTTCGGTTTTTTGAGTCCTTATACCAATTGAAACCGGTTCAAATTTATTGCGGAATGTACAACAAACATATAACAATATAACATAAAGTTTGAAATCGATAATATAAAGAGAGTAATATCATATATAAACCCAAAACGTAAATATTTGTTATCTTTTGTCGTCAAGTTTGCTAATCGATACCTATCGAGTTTAAAATCAATTTGGTGTCTATTGCAAAATAAGAAAACAATTTGGTGTTAACGGTGTGTAGTTTGAATCGACGCAGCAGTAGGGGAAGGGGTGGAAGCGCTATCAACTTCTACAATTGAGGGGAGGTGGTTTTTTTTATTGTAAATTTCATTGTCTTTTTACTTTCGGTTTGGGTCGGATAAAAAACTGAAAAAAAGGCGACCCGAACCTGAAAAATTAACTGATTTAGAGGCTTTTATTGAAACCGAAAACCAATTTAAGGGCTTTTATTGAAACTGAAATCGGACCAAATTATACAATACATTTTCTGGGTCACGCAGGATTTCGTGTTTTTTTGTTTGGTTTTGTTTTTAGTCCAAAGTGCTCATCCCTAATTATAATTATTGTCGTCGTCGTCATCATCATCATCACATCATCATCATGATCATCGTTTTTTTGAAAGGCATCATCATCATCGTTAGTAGGGGTGAGCTCGGTACCGGACCGTACCGAACCGGTACCGATACCGAATTATTAGTTTTGAAAGAACCGAATACCGAACCGTATAAGTTCATATGGTGCCGGTTCGGTTCCGAATACCGAATTTAGCTAATTTAAAAACCGAATACCGAACCGAGAGTACCGATTTTAGCTAATTTAAAAACCGAATACCGAACCGAATATATTAATTCGGTATCAGTCGGTACTGGTACCGGTTCGGAAAATGGTACCCGTCGCTCACCCCTAATCGTTAGTATTATATTTATTATTATTTTAATAATGTAATATAATTATAAATGAAAAATCATAACAACAATAAATATGTAACATAATTGCAAAATAATAAATACATCAATAAGTAATAAATTCATTTAACTTTATAGACACAAATCTGTAATAACTATAACAAATTTTTTTTATAAAAATAATTAAAAAGGTATTAATTTATACAATAGACAAATTTAAAACTTTAATTATTAATCAGTAGTTTTAAATTTTTTAATTACTACAGTTAATTGACTATTTTTTAAAAATATTTCAAATGTTTCAGATTTCTACGCAATGACAAACATAAGTTATACACAATGATCATAATATCATTAGTTTTAATTATCAAATTTGATTAAACTAATAAAATAATATAACTGTCTATTGTTTTCTTCTTAAAGTGTATGTGATTAATCTCAGCCGTCAGATCATAGGTTCACGATAAAAATATATAAAAAAGATTATAAAGTTTAAAAAATTACAAACATACATTGTATATTATTATAAAAAAGAGTAAAAGACGTTTTTTGTTCTGTGGTTTAATGGATTACCCGGATTCAGTCTCTCAACCTTCATAATCCCAAATTTCATTCATGTTTTTGCTAATTTTGTCCGATTTTAGTCATTTATCCGTTAAACTTAACGGTACAACCGTTAAATTTGTAATAATGACAATTTACCCTTTTACTGTGATGATTTTAGTCTCTATAGTTTTATTATTTACCATTTATTGTCTAAAATTTATTTTATTTTTCTTTATAATTATATTTTTGTTTAGCTTATAAACACTATACTTATGTTTTAGTAATTTATTTACATTTACGTATTTTATTTATAAATTTAATTTATATTTTAATTAAAATTTTATACTTTCGTTAGTAATTTATTTAAAAGTTCATCTTCCTTTTTTATTTTCATTTTATAATATTATTGTTGACATTTATATATGTGATTTTTGTTAGTTGTGTTTATGTAAAGAGAATATTATCGATATTTTTCCTCTTCAATATCATTATTTTTTTCAAGCATCTTCCAATCTAATGAACCATCGACATATAAATTATATACATATATGAATGTGTCTTGGATATATATATATATATATATATATATATATATATATATATATATATATATATATATATATATATATATATATATATATATATATATATATATATTTGTGTGTGTATAAGAGTGAGTATAGTCTTAATTTTATATCTGAATATATTGCTTCAGCTTAGGTTTTTTGGTTTTTCTAAATTATATAACCAAATAGATTTTTTATATTTTGGTTTTGGTTTTTCGATTTTGTTCTTTTGGTTTTTGTTTTGATTTTGATTTTTTTGCAGATCCTAAAATAATTCTTTATTATATTTTGTAGGAAGTGATGTTGATTCATATAGGGTATGTTTGACAAAACTAGCTGTAGGTTTGTGTTTTTAATATAGTTAGAGCTTTTAGTAGCTGAAGCTTTTGAGAGCTGAAGATTTTTAAAAGAGCTGGAGCTTTTAGTTTCATAAATATGTTTGGTAAAAGTAGCTGTAGCTGTAGTTTTTAGTTATAAATTACGTAAAAGGGCATTAATATTAATTAAAGGTGGTAGTTTATGATTAATAGAAGGGTAAAAGGGTAAATATGTTTGACCAAAAGCTCCGGAGCTTTTCAAAAGCTACTTCTACTATCTTTTTATAAAAGAGCTTATTTTTAAAAAAAATGAAAGCTCTATGTATCCTTCCAAACAAAGTTTTTATTTTTTAGCAGAGCTTATTCAAAATAAAAGCTTCTAAAAGCTCTTAGATACTCTCTACCAAACATATTCATACTCTTATTATGGGTGAGCAAAAAACCACAAAACCAAAAATATATTAAAAAGTCATAAGTTTGGTTTTTTATTTTAAAATCATAAGATTCAAGTTGGTTTATATTTTTTCATAAAACCGCACCAAACTGCACCAATTGTAAAGCAAAATACATTTCATGTTTTTTATATATTCTCCAAACGTATACCGACTTTTTGCTCATTCTTTAATTACTTTATTTGAAAACAGATATAAAATTTATCATTTATGTTTTATTATTGAATTTACAAATTAGATTACATTAGCATAATTATTTAGTTTACTTGATTTAAAGTAAACTTTAAGTTAAACATGATAAAATTTTTAGGTTTTCACTTTTAATTTAAAAATGTTTAGGAAAAACTGAAGAAAAAAAAAACACGGAATACACGAAAAATAAACCACACAAAGTCGGTTTCTACACATTTTGGTTTCGGTTTCAGTTTGATACAGAAACAATATCATGCACAGTTCTAACTATTATAAAGTTAATTAAATTATATAATCATAAAATTAATAATGAATATAAACTTATTAATAGTGAAATAAAATTGTTTAACTACTTAAAAATAAATTTATAAATAATATACTAACAATAGTAAATACAAGTAAAATACTAAAAAAATAATTATATATTTATAAATAAAACAATTATATATATAAATAATATAATATAATAACAAATAAAAAAGATAAATTTTGGACTATAAATGGAAAATAATAAAATCATGATGACTAAAAGTATCATAGTTGAAAAGGGTAAAAATGTCATTATCACAAAGTTAACTGTTTGACCGTTAAATTTAACGGCTCAGGGACTAAAACTGGACAAAATTAGCAAAATAGGAATGAAATTTGGGATTATTAAGGTTGGAGGATTGTAACTGGGTAAACCATCAAATCACAGGGACGAAAAATGTCTTTCACTCTATAAAAAATTATAAATTTTTTATAACGAAACAACCCGGCAACGCACGGGTGAAATACTAGTTGTTTTGGACTTTTGGGTTATGGATTAGTATACATTAGCCAATAGACATTGAGTAGAAACTCTATTTTATTGTTGAGATATATGTTAATATTGAGAGGCATAATAACTAAAATTTATAAAACTAGATTTTTATAGTTTTTCGGTTAATCGTATGTTACAAAAAAACGTGAACTGTGACCAAAATATATACTGGAGTTTTTCCAATTCGGTTAACTGGATCGAAAATTTAAGAATAACTCGATTCGGTTAATCTCAAAATCGAAATGATTATCGATTTTTTAGTTTCAGAACTTTTTTATAACACCTTATATTGTAGTCATTACAATAAATAAAAATAACAATAAACTAAGAACCAATATAATATTTTACTTTATGTTTTATATGTTTAATAGTATAGTTAGATGCGTTTGTTTTATGCGTTTTAAAAATAGGAATGGATAATAGTTTAAAAAACCTTGTTTGTTTGATCATTGAAACCAAAAATATATAAGCCATTAGGTTAAAACTCGTCTACACTCGTTAATATTTTGAAGAATATAATATAGTAAACTAAAAATAACAATAAAATATAAATAATATTATATATAAAATAAATATTATTTTTAAACTAAAAATGTAACACCCTCCCTTAACCCGGAAATGCCACGTCAATTCAATACACAGGTGGTTTATCGCAATAGCTCTATTATGCACACGTCACAGGATAAACTAGAATCGCTGATAATTTAAAACTTTTATACAAACACAATCAACATATACTCCACTAATTGAGTAAGCCAAAAGGCTGCTAACATAACAATACTGATCAGATTAATACACAAAACTAACACCAAGCTTCCCAGATAATTCCCGATCTCAGCTCATCAAGCACGGCTACTGATCCCGTCACTGATACCCTGAACATGGAAGACTCGAATACGTAAGCTCGAAAGCTCGTGAGTACTCGAGGGTTGGACTCTGCACAATAAACACATAACAAGCGTACACATAGCACATACACACAGCACAAACCCTAACTCTGTCTCTGGCAATCAACATCACGATGCAGGTATGAACACATACATGAGATCCCGAGCCCTGCACACAGAATCACTAAGGGGGACCCCTCCCCAGCTAACGACCGTGCGCACCGGTGGTTAGCTCACACCCTGTAGCACGGGCGCGAACCGGCTACAGGCCCTGTCGTGTATACACGCCCCAAGGACTGTTAGGGACAGTCAACCCGCGCGATAACCCATCGCGAATCACCGTCCGTATGGAGCTCTCCACGGACCCCCGGACTGGATCTCATCTCATGCACATATATCACATATGTAAGGATAGAATCATACCTGAAGCCCACGTCCCTGTCTCATACACAGCATAGCACAATATACACAAATAGCACGACACAACTCAGAAAACGGAGCGCTCGTTTGGAAAAGACTCGGGTACTCACCTGGTCGATCCACTAGTCCCGAAATCTCTGGCTCGGCTCGGCTCGGCTCGCTGACTCGTCCCTGAAATTACACAAATCCCTACTCGTTAACACAAATCCACGAACACATATCACAAACTCATAATGAACTTGACTCGAACCCAAAAGCAATTCCAACAGAACCCTGAAACCCCAACCGAAATCTTAACCGACATCTCAAACTGAACCCCGAAGTCCCAACAATACCCGTCCCGAAAAGAACCTCAATAAAACCCCAAAGGCCCAACAAAACACGATCTAAAAGCCCAAACGAAATCTGACCCGAAAGCCTTCGAACCAAACCCGGCTCAAGCCCCACACCCCCAGGCCGGCCATCGCGCCCGAGCTCCAGAACCATCGCGGCCGCGCTCGGCCCAGGCCATCGCGGCCCTGCACAGCCATCGCGACCGCGCTTGCTGCGATGGTCTTCTTCCCTGCTTCGATTTTCAGCTTCTGTCCAGAAGCTATCAACCCCAATAACTCCGATTTCAGCCTCATATAAACCTCATAACTCACTTACAGACTTCACCATATAATTTAAGCTATCAAACTTGAAAACCCTTGACATATATCACAAAATTTAGAGATCAAATGCATAAATTCTTACCTTGACAACCTCCAAACTCAAAAATGAAGATTTAGGATGGATTTCAATGGCTAACTTTTAGATTTGGAAGCTTCTCTGTTGGAACCTCACGCACACATACACTTTACATACACTGCACATAATTTCTAAAAGGAGAAGGAAAGGAAGGAGGAAACAAAAGAGACGCACATATATTATTTCCTCTTTTAGACGGGTTCCGACCCCATAACCCGGACCCGATACCCCCTTTTTACAATTAATATCCACTTAACCCAATTAAATCCATGAACCCAATTATATAATTAATCCACTAAATTAATTACTCGGAAACACGTAACTCGCAAACCCGACACGTATAATCCACTACTCGGGCTATTATTGGACCCTCGCAATATTAATATATTAATTATCCACTAAAATAATTCCACATAATAACTCTGAAAACGGGGTGTTACAAATCCTCCCCTCTTAAAAAGATTCCGTCCCCGGAATCTATCGCAAGTCATTCGCAATACACATCTCTTAAGTCAAATCCCCTAAAATGTTGACTCACAATTCTCGACATCATCAACAACTCTTGATAAATTTGCATTTGAACTCTGAATGTCACAATCATCACTAATACACGTCTCTATTTCACAGTCAGGCAATCCACTCATAACTCGGTTAAATTCCCTAATTCGCATACCTGCAATTGGTATATCCCCTATTTACAGAATCTTCTCGCGGCGTCACCTCATAAGCCACTCGGCCCACGCACGATCTCAATCCATCGATTTTCACTCTCTTTTATCACATACTCGCATAACTCCATATAGATCATCCACTAACACATCACATAAGGATATCTCCATCGAATCACTAAACACAAGCTCATAAACATGGTTAAAATCACAAAGGGATTAAATCCACTCTCAATAGATTAATCCTCTATCACAACAAAATTCTCGACTCTTTTCACCATAACAGATAAATGCATCTCGCAAAGCACAATATCACAGGTAGGGATAGCACACACAAGAATTTAAATTCACTATTAATATGATAATCCACTAGCACATCACAACAAATTCGCAATAATCACTCATATAACTCACATAGCTCAACAGGATTAATCCACTAACATAGCACAATTCAGAACTCGAGAACCCAGATCACAATAAACCTAAATCTAGCACATTGACTCCACATATACTCCCCAAACATAACGACCCCATTCAGCCCATACACACAATCCCGCCCCTCTGTCACTGAATCCCACAATCACAAACACATTCGCAATAATTATTCATATAATTTGATCCACTAACATGACACAATGCCCAATTCCAGAACTCTGATAACCCATCTTATCACAATATATCCCACTTTCGCACACATACCCAAACATACAAATCTTACGATCACGGACACAACGAATCAGTCACACACAACAGAACACATACACTTATCACAGACATAACCCAATGACCCGCCCCACAACTGACACACACTCAAAGCAAGCTCAGAAAGACATACCCGAAACCATATCAGCATCATCTCGAGCTGCCTCTGCAGTCGCCTGAAATACCCGACCCCGCGCCCGAGAATCATGACGACCGGATGACGATGGCTCAGCTCTGGCCCCACTGGAACTCATACCCTGTACCGCTGGCCCCATCTCTGGACAATCTCGCACCCTATGCCCTGGCCTCCCACAATGGAAGCACAACGGCTCTGGAACAGTACACGCGGCGGCAGCATGCCCACGCTGACCGCATCGATAACACCTGGGCACACACGGCCCACTATGGCGACGATTGCATCTCGGGCACTCCCGATCTTCAGCTGAACTGTCTCCCCTATCGCCCCCATCTCGAGGCCTCTGCCCTACGCTGCTCTGGCTCTGCCCTGTATATCTCGAACTCTGCCTCTGACTCTGACTATCTGATCGCTGGCTTCGTCTCGGTCCACTCGACCTCTGCTCCCTGTCCCTGTCTCTGTCTCTGTCTCGCCTGTCTCTCGAACTTTGACCCGAACGTTGCTTCCTGGAATCATCTCTGTAATGTCTCTGATCTCTCGAAGACTGCTCGGGAGTCCTTACACGCCTGCGCTGAAAGGACAGGTCTTCTCTTTGCTTGGCTATCTCCCGCTCTCTGATGCGGGCCATCTCTAACGCTCTGGCGAATGTAGGCGTCTCATGCATCCCAACGAACTCCCTGATATCGGCTCGCAGTCCATCAATGAACGCATCAGCCTTTCGCTGCTCGGTGGCGATGTGATGGGTAGCAAACTGCGAATACTCATTAAACTGGTCCACGTACTGCTGCACCGTCATCTCTCCCTGCTGTAGGTGAAGGAATCGCCGCTCCATCTCTCGCCTCTCGTCTCTCGGAATATACTGTAGCTCGAACACAGCCCTGAACTGATCCCACGTCATCGCATACGCCGCAGAAGATGTCATTGCTGACTCTATAGACTGCCACCACTGTGACGCCCCTCCCCTCAACAGATAGGTCGCATAACCGACCATATCTCTCGGCTCCACGTGCGCAACTCTAAAGGCAGCCTCCACCTCGCGTTCCCATGCCATAGCCATCCCTGGCTCACCCCCACCTCTAAACTCTGGCGGATTCCCAGTCATGAAATCCTTAAACGAACCCCCTCGCCGCGACATAGATGAAGAAGCACCCGCACCCGTATCCTGACCACTCCCAGCACGTGGTCCCATCCCCTGATCTTGTTCCCGCTCCTGCTCTCTCTGTTGCCTGTAAAACTCTGTCAATACCCCCAGAAGTTCTGACTTGCGAATAAACTCGTCCCCTGCCGGCTTGCCCGCGCCGGATCCCTCGCCCTGATCTGCCATAACTATCTGCACAAAACGAAACAATTGAGAACCATGTATAGACCACCCAGCGTTATACACTAAGCCAGGTTAGTTAACTCCACTAAAATCAATCGCAATGGATCCCCCACGGATCGGAACAAGGTTTAAGTTAAGCATCCACTAATTGATACTCAGACTTCAAACCACAAGCTCTGATACCATGCTGTAACACCCTCCCTTAACCCGGAAATGCCACGTCAATTCAATACACAGGTGGCTTATCGCAATAGCTCTATTATGCACACGTCACAGGATAAACTAGAATCGCTGATAATTTAAAACTTTTATACAAACACAATCAACATATACTCCACTAATTGAGTAAGCCAAAAGGCTGCTAACATAACAGTACTGATCAGATTAATACACAAAACTAACACCAAGCTTCCCAGATAATTCCCGATCTCAGCTCATCAAGCACGGCTACTGATCCCGTCACTGATACCCTGAACATGGAAGACTCGAATACGTAAGCTCGAAAGCTCGTGAGTACTCGAGGGTTGGACTCTGCACAATAAACACATAACAAGCGTACACATAGCACATACACACAGCACAAACCCTAACTCTGTCTCTGGCAATCAACATCACGATGCAGGTATGAACACATACATGAGATCCCGAGCCCTGCACACAGAATCACTAAGGGGGACCCCTCCCCAGTTAACGACCGTGCGCACCGGTGGTTAGCTCACACCCTGTAGCACGGGCGCGAACCGGCTACAGACCCTGTCGTGTATACACGCCCCAAGGACTGTTAGGGACAGTCAACCCGCGCGATAACCCATCGCGAATCACCGTCCGTATGGAGCTCTCCACGGACCCCCGGACTGGATCTCATCTCATGCACATATATCACATATGTAAGGATAGAATCATACCTGAAGCCCACGTCCCTGTCTCATACACAGCATAGCACAATATACACAAATAGCACGACACAACTCAGAAAACGGAGCGCTCGTTTGGAAAAGACTCGGGTACTCACCTGGTCGATCCACTAGTCCCGAAATCTCTGGCTCGGCTCGGCTCGGCTCGCTGACTCGTCCCTGAAATTACACAAATCCCTACTCGTTAACACAAATCCACGAACACATATCACAAACTCATAATGAACTTGACTCGAACCCAAAAGCAATTCCAACAGAACCCTGAAAACCCAACCGAAATCTTAACCGACATCTCAAACTGAACCCCGAAGTCCCAACAATACCCGTCCCGAAAAGAACCTCAATAAAACCCCAAAGGCCCAACAAAACACGATCTAAAAGCCCAAACGAAATCTGACCCGAAAGCCTTCGAACCAAACCCGGCTCAAGCCCCACACCCCCCGGCCCCAGGCCGGCCATCGCGCCCGAGCTCCAGAACCATCGCGGCCGCGCTCGGCCCAGGCCATCGCGGCCCTGCACAGCCATCGCGACCGCGCTTGCTGCGATGGTCTTCTTCCCTGCTTCGATTTTCAGCTTCTGTCCAGAAGCTATCAACCCCAATAACTCCGATTTCAGCCTCATATAAACCTCATAACTCACTTACAGACTTCACCATATAATTTAAGCTATCAAACTTGAAAACCCTTGACATATATCACAAAATTTAGAGATCAAATGCATAAATTCTTACCTTGACAACCTCCAAACTCAAAAATGAAGATTTAGGATGGATTTCAATGGCTAACTTTTAGATTTGGAAGCTTCTCTGTTGGAACCTCACGCACACATACACTTTACATACACTGCACATAATTTCTAAAAGGAGAAGGAAAGGAAGGAGGAAACAAAAGAGACGCACATATATTATTTCCTCTTTTAGACGGGTTCCGACCCCATAACCCGGACCCGATACCCCCTTTTTACAATTAATATCCACTTAACCCAATTAAATCCACGAACCCAATTATATAATTAATCCACTAAATTAATTACTCGGAAACACGTAACTCGCAAACCCGACACGTATAATCCACTACTCGGGCTATTATTGGACCCTTGCAATATTAATATATTAATTATCCACTAAAATAATTCCACATAATAACTCTGAAAACGGGGTGTTACAAAAAAAAAAACTATAAATTATAAACAATAAATAAGATGTAGAAGTAATAATATATTATCAAACTATAAATTATAAGAATTAAACATTATTTAAAGTCATATACAATTAGAAATTATTATACATCATAAATAAAAATTTGAATAATAATATCATATGTTTCATGGTATTATCATTTTTTTAAAAATTATTCAATAGCAAGTTTACTTTTAGATATATTTTTTTTGGGAGAAATTCATATATGTCCCTCTAAAACTGCATAATATCATATATACCCAAGCCAAAAAAAGAATTTCATATATATCCTTCTAAAACTTCATAATATCATATTTACCCAATTTTAAACTTTAATATCATATATACCCTTTCAAACTTTATATATGATATTATGCAGTTTTAGAGGGACATATACTATAATTTTAAAAATTTAAAATTAAACTAAGTAAGTTAAGAATGAGTAAAAACCTTATGTTAGAACCAACTTAAGAAAATATTAAATAGAAGAGTAAATTAAACAAATGGTCCCTTTTGTTTGGCAGTTCTTGCGATTTTGGTTCCTCAAAGTTTTTTTTACACCAACAATCCCAAATTCGCAAACCTTTAACACTATTGGTCCATGTGACTAACGACCATCCCTTTCTCCGTTTGTGAATTCTAACTATCGAGGGTATTTTAGTCTTTCTCTATATATCCACTTAACAAAAAAATACTGAATTTATTGAACCTATATAATCAATCGTGAGATTATGCATCGCATGAGGGGAGCGTTTTGTACAAAATTCCCTCGTATGATGCACAACTCTTCCGTTTGATGCATAATCCACTTGTGTAATACACAATCCTTTCATGTGATGCATAATCCACTCCATTGAACTCATCAATATATATATATATATATATATATATATATATATATATATATATATATATATATATATATATATATATATATATATATATATATATATATATATATATATATATATATATATAGGGGTGGGTTCAATGGAGAACCTATATGCATCGAAGAACCTTGGAGAACCACAATGGATCGCAAGAAAATCGTAATACATCACGCGGGAATTTGATGCATCACCTGAAAATAATGATGCATCACGCGGAATTTTGATGCATTTGTGGTGGTGCCTGGAGGTTCTTCAATGTTCTTCGATGCATGAAGGTTCTCCATTGAACACCTCTCTCTCTCTCTCTCTCTATATATATATATATATATATATATATATATATATATATATATATATATATGTTAGAAATCATGGTACGATAAGAATAAAATATTTTGGATATCTTGCAATCATGATTGGATCACTTTTTGTAAACAACAATTTAACTACAATTGGGATACCAAAATTTGTTTCGAAATAATCACAAGATTATGCGCTAATCAAGAATTGATAGTACTCGTTTGTGTGTGTGTTTGTGTGTGCGTATGTATGTATTAATTTTCATATGTTTTCTGAAGTGATAAGGATGAGAAATAACTTCTCAAAGTAACTGCAAATAGTCGTCAAAAAAATCAGCAACTTGTTGATGATCATTAGTGATAGCAACTTGCATATCGCTTCAAGTGACAGTGCCCCTTGAACCCCACTAGGGGTGCTACTTCAAGGACCCCTCAAGGGGCATAGTCGCCTCTAGGTGATGACTTTGGTCAAATGTGTACTTTACATCTTCATACTGGTTCGAATTCTAATCAAAATCATTCAACAACTCAAGAAAAATTACACTAAGATAACAACATAACACAGAGATCACTCCAATTCTTTAAGGTTTCAATAAAGTTACTTTAATTTTTGAAATTTCAAGATAAAAACATCATTTTGATGTTTATTTACAACAACTTTGATGTAAAACTGCATAGTACATACCCCTTATAACTTAATATGAAAATAAAAAAGAAAATTGATATAAATATTAAAGCCTTCTTCATGAAATAAGGGAACATGATTTATAACTTAATTTTCATTTGACGAATAAATTATGTAGTTACCACATATAATGTATAAGTATAACATCATACTTTTTCTAAAAGAACAAATGAAACTTCACCATTCTGACCTTCTTGACTACCGTAATATCGTTCATCCAATGGACATCAACTTTACTGGTACATCATAATGTCCTATCCCTTCCGTTTGGGCACCAACATGTCCGTCCATCGTGATAATCCCTCCCTTCCCTTGTCACACCAACTTTATCCCTTTTTGCGTAGTATCATTAGTGACAACGTATACTCCCTTTCAATTTTTGTTTTTAAACTTTATTTTGTTAAAATATATGGCAAGCAACGTTTAAAGCTTTTTGGGTTTTAACCACTAAAACAATATACTTTTTTCATCATTTTGTGATTGGTATAACACTAAAATGGTTGGCTTTTACATACAATTTATAAGTTGGGACAACCTTAATAACACATTTCATATTTAATTTACAATACTAGATCTTATAATAAATCAAAATTATTAAAACTTTAGGATTATTCTATTAAATAAATTATAACATGATTAATGATAAATAAACAAATGTAACAAACTCAAACTTCCATAGCGCATTTGGAATGGAATAATTTAAAAGTTTTGTTATCATGTGATCAGGGTAGGGGTGACAATTTTGACCTAACAGACCACACGGGCGAGACGGTCAAATTGACTCGTAATAAAAAGTTAAGTTTAAACATAATTTCTTTTATAAATGAAAATTAAAAAAAAAACGTATTAAAAAAATTGTTATTTGAAAATAACATCAAAATTATGTGAAAAATTATATAAATTTTATGACTTTTGGTTGTCAACTCGTTTGTCCCGTTTACATAAATGTACCGAAATTGTCACCCTTAGACTTGTGATGGAAATCTTATCTATCTACTCTAATCTGTGTCTATAATCTATAATCTATTTTTTTATTATGACCATACAATGTAATTTTATAGCGACTTAGCAATTTGTATTATGACCATATAATGTTTTTTTATTTAAATATATTTTTATACATATGTGACAACTAGTTAATGATAAGAAGTTTTAATACTTAACTCACTCTAAAAGATTTCATGATACGTTTGTAAATAAATATATGTGAAATGGTTTTCATCAGTAATTTATATATTTAATGAATTAAATAATTTGCGTTAAAACTAACCAATTTAAATATATATAAATATGATAATCGAATTGAAGAATAATTAATTATAAATAATCATTTTAAAATTGATGTTGATTATATTGATTGAATGAATCGGCTAGTTCAAGGAAACCGATCAAATGAGTTGACGATCAAAAGTCATAAATTTTATACAGTTTTGAAATTTTTCAAAGGATAATTTGTTTAATATAACATTTTATAAATTTTCATTTTTTTAAAAAATGTATGTTCTATCTAAGTTTTTAGAATGAGTCAATTTAACTATCCGACCTGTTTGACCCGTTTGGTCAAAATTGTCACCTCTACATAAACTAACGATTAATTTCAAATATACATGTTTTATGACACGTTTGGACGTTTGGTGTAGTTGTAAATATATTTATTATGTATTTTCTTATGAAATAAATATTCCTTATATGTTATACATTAAATAAATGGGTTGTGTTAAACGCACACCCCTCATTTTTTTTCCTAATTACACACCCCTTAATTAATTAGTTTAATTACTCTTTAATGTTGTGGAACTCATCCAATTTATAAACATCACACGTACCCATTGTCAATTCTATATAATTAATTTTGTTTTTTAGTGGGTGGGACCCACCATTATATATTAAAAATAATTTAAATAAATCAAATCATGCAATGATTACTTAATAATTAAAGTAATTAGGGGTGTATAATTAGAAAAAGAGGGGTGTATTTATCATCACCCTATATAAATTAACAAGTATACCATAGTAACCAAAATAACAATTAATATTGTGTCAATATTTAAAAATAGATGATCGTAAATGAAGATGTTAAAATGGACTGCTTGGATCGAAGTAGTAAGGGTGTTCAAAACTTGAAACTAAATTGTAAAACCAATAAACCAAAGTGAAGCAAGCCAATTCAAAATATGTACCAAATGATTTGGTTATTGATTTCAGTTTTATCAATATTTTATATCTGGTCCTGATTCCATACCAAATTTATAATTTTTTTACTTTAGTTGTGGTCTTTTAGGTTCTAGTCTTGTTGCTTTGTTTGTTAAGGGTTGTTCCATACTTGATCGTTTTGTTCATTTTTTAGGGTATGTTTGATACAATTAGCTGTAGCTTCAAGCTAAATCTTTTAGAATTTGGAGCTTTTAGGAGCTGTAACTTTTTGTAAGAATTGAAGCTTTTAATTTTATAAATGTGTTTGATATAAGTAGTTGTAACGGTAAATTTTTGGTATTAAATGATATAAAAATGACATTAATATTAATTTAAAGTCGTATTTTATAATTCTTATTAGGGTAAAAAAGTAATTTTGTGAGACAAAAAACTTAAATTTTTTTTGAAGGCTACTTCAAGTATTTATAGTGGAAGAGCTTTTGGGAGCTTTTATTTTCTAATCAAAAGCTCAAGTTTCTATCAACCAAATCAAGCTTTTGAGTTTTAGTTTTTAAAAATCAAAAGTTAAAGCTCCTAGTCATACATACCCATAGTCAACTAATCTGTTACATATATGACATGTAAATCATTACTTGACTTGAAATGTAATTTGGTAATAGAAATACAAAAGGTTTTCATGAGGTTACTTATATGGCATGGATAAATTTATCAAATTAAATATTGTTACTTTTGACATGTCATATAAGTAACTGACTAGTTGTTAGGATCATAAAAAGGTAAAAAAAAAAAAAACAATTTGCTATAATTGATTAGATATAAAGATGTAAATGAGATGAGACAACTCGTGAGCTACTCAAAATCGACTCGTAAAAAGTTTGAAGTCGACTCGCAGTTAATCGAGCCGAGCTCGAGCTCGAGCTACTCAAGTAGTAATTGAGTCGAGCTCGAGTATTAAAATAGCCTACTTGATAGGTTCGCGAGCTTAATTGAACCTTTGATTTTTTTTTTCTTTGGGATTTGCATCTTGTCAAATGATTCGCATTATGCAACATTTTCATTTTTCAGGATATCTCAAAGAATCTACATTATCATTAGAAAAAAAATATTAGTCTAAAAAATGCAAGATAACTAGGATTTTAAATCCGAGGTAGCTGAGTTTTTAAACAACAAAGAAGGATGAGATTTAAGAAATACTAGGATTTTAAATCCTTATTAAAATCTGTGAACCAAACACTGGATTTTAAATGTAAGTCTCAATGAATCTTAGAAAATCTGTGAACTAATCGCCACTAAGTTTACATGTTCACATTTTTACCATTCAACTTTGTATTATTATATTTATATCACTAATATATAAATTAAATTATGTAACCCTATACTTAAAATTACATTCTTATATTTTTATAATTATTGCTTGTTGTTGGGAAAAAAATTAGATTGAATCTTTTGTATTTATATTTCAATTTCTTTTACCCCGAATTTAATCGAGCCGAGCCGAGCCCGACAGTGTCGAGTATTTGTTGAACCGAACTCGATTTTGAAAACTTAGAGTCGATCAAGCTCGAGTTTAGTTTGAAACTCAAGTTTTTTATATCGAGTTCGAGCTCAAATTTAATGATACTCGATCCGACTTGAATACATCCTTAAAATTTTCTCTTCAAATTTAACCGGTTGGATACTTGGATCCGGTTTGAAATTACCCTACAAATAGTTCTAAATTAACCGTGAAAAAAGAATTTTTGCTAGCAGAGAAAATCTCAACCGTTGGATTGTTAGATGCGAAATGATAAGGCCACATGGCATAATGTAATTTACAGGTTGCAACTAGCATTAATCACCGACGCTCCACCAGATTCTCTTCCATCAATTCATCATCAATCCCCTCACTCTATTTTCTACTGTGTATATATCTTCTTCATACACATTCTCTTCTGTTTAGTGACCTGGAAATAAAGATTTCAGACACAAAAACCCTCTTTTGCATTTCAAACAAAAGGGATTCGCAGTTTCTTCCGAAGATCCATATCCAGGATTCTTTCCTAAATCCCTTCTTTTCCTTCAATGGCCTTTTGAATTTGATCTTTCTCTGCTACTCTCGGTGAGCATGTTTTTGGGGTTTCTTTCACTACCCCATTTCTAAAATGTGAGAGTCGGTTTAGTGTGTTTTTGTTTGAGTTCTTACTGTTTAACTGTAATTCGATCTATGGAATCTTCGGATTTGGTTTGAATCTCACAGATAGAACAGTGGATCTGTTCATAGGTTTGGATCTAGTTGTGAATAGGTGTATTTTGGTTGGTATTCGGATAAAAACATGTGCTTTCTCTCATTCTCTGTGATTCTTGGTGCGTGTTTTTTCAGATTTGTATTTTTGAAGTGATTGGTTGATGCCCTAAGTTTCATTTTTTAGTTAGATTGCTTGAGATTTTGGGGGAAATAAAGAAATGTAAAGTGGGTTTGGGATTTCGTTGTTTTGTTTGATTCTTTGATTAAATGTGATGATAGTTGTTATTATTCAATTAGATTAACAATCAAGCAGAAAAGGCATATGCCTATATGCTGTTTGTATAAATGATCCGCATCATAATTACATAACATGAAAGGGCATTGCCTATTCACATTGCTTTGCAGAATAATATGCTGCACTTTGAAATGGTGGTAAGGATGGATAGGATTAGGACTGAGGTTTATCCGGGGCGGATAGGCATTCAAATATCCGATGAGGAGAAAAAGTATTTCAATGGTGATGATTTTGTCATCTCATTATAGACATTTGGATGCACTGATGATACGAGCAGCATAAACCATATGAAGCCTTTAGTCAAAAGGTTTTGTTAAGCCGCCTAGCTGGCTTTAAGCCTTTTACTATCCAACAAATCTTGAACCTACTAAGGCTAGAGCCAGGCATGAGAAAAGTAATTTGTAGTTTTATCTGGTGGGTTTGCTCTTAATTTTGTTTGAGTTCATGTGAATCAAGCTAAGGCTCAAGCTTATAGGGGCTTATAAAAAGTAGCCTATACTAATTGAGCCGAGCCAAGTCTGGGCCAGTGCTTTCAAGGCTAGGTAAACCATGAGCTGAGCCTGAGGCTGATTTTTTTCACAACTTGAAATTCACTCCTAGGTGAAATTGGGTGACTAAAACCATGGGGAAGGAATCAACAAGGTAGGAGCAGGCTAAAATCCATGTAAAGAAGGTTATTGTGAGATTATTGTGAGAAATTTAACCTTCGGATCACAATCACATACGGCATGCCTTGTTAGTATTTCAAATCTTGGTCTACTACTAGTTTGGTTCAGAATCTGTCATTATTCTAATTGCTTGCTATCATATATTTTCTCAATCCTCATTGTCAATAGGTTGATATGTGTAAGGTATTACTGTGGTAATAAAGTATAAAACAACTATAAAATTAATGTAAGAATCACACATGGCGTAAGAAATCAATGAGTGAAAAGTTTCTACTTGTCCTTGTTGAGTGAAATCAGCACTTGGATTTTGCAGCTATGGCGGATGTTGATGAAATCATGATTGTTACTGGCAATGGGACTACTCATGATGCAGTTCATGAACCATTTTCCAACTACAAAGAGGACGATAACTCCGTGGAAATCATAGCCAGGATTCCCAATTATAATTCTGAAAGCAAAGAAGGAAATGGGAATTCTATGGAATCTTTTGCTGAAGAAGTCAAAGAAAGCAACAATCTTGATGCTTTTAAGGTACTAAAAACAGATGGGCTGTAAGTCATTTGCCAATTTGTGTTTATGATCACTTTTGAGTTTTGTCAATTTGACAAATATTTTTATCTTCAATTTCTTGTTAACTATTCCAACATAACTTATCACCAAAATTTTGACATGTTAAAAATAAGGAATTTGGCATCGTAATGTTTTTTTTCCTCATTCTTTGAAACAAGTATAATGTCAAATTTGTATTTGTTAACTGGGATCCTTTTTTCTTGATTCACTATATTCTTGTTCATGATTTGTTGTTAAAGAGTAAATGTTTTTTCTTGCTATCAGGAACTTCGTGTGGAAGATACTGCTTTGTCAGCTCAACCAAAATGTCAAAACACTACAGACAACAATTTAGACCTTAAAAATGATAAGAAAAACAATATGGATGATGGTAATGGTGCAAAGAAAACTTCTTCAGTTAGAAGATCAGTCCCTGTTGAGAAGAAGAGTGGCAATTCAAAACCTGCAATAGTTCAAGTTAAGGCACATCTTTCTAAGGTATGCTACGTTCATTATGAAAATTTGTGTTGGTTTTCTTTGGAGTATCCTTTATGCACCTTTATTGTTGTATGCATATTCGGTTCTTGAATAATGAACAGAGCCTGTACTCCATACTCTGCATATAATAGTCTTTTGGACTTTTGGTGATAAAAAAATGGCCTCATGGGACATTTATTGTGATCTGAGAGCTGCCACGGTGTGTCGAATACGAGCTTACTTTCATTATTCTTGTGTATTTGTCAATTAATTAAAGTTTCTCTTGAGTATGTCTATTGGTTTGATTCAGCAACCTGGAAAGTTGGATTCTGGAACGAATACTGTACATGTGGTGCAACCTGAAGGTGTCAAGTATGTTCTATTTACTCATAAACTATCGCTTCGACTTTTAGTCTACCAAGTGGGTTGCTGTTTTCCGAGGTTTGTTAAGTTACTTACTTGATACAGGGAGAAGACTAAGGTGAAGTCGATGAAAACGGTTCATGGAAGTACAACGGAAGGAAGAGCACATTCTTCTGAGTATCCTACTTGTCTTAGGCTCTTAGCTTAGCTCGTATGGCATGCCTATCACTCTCACTTTCCTTTTAGTTTAATCCAACATTGCGGATACATTTGACTTTTGAGGTCAAATATATGGGTTTTTGATTGGGTTCTATGTAGCTGTTAAATATTTCTCACTAACTTTGAAACAATCCATCTATTTTATTTGCATGCTACTAGTCAACAACCTTTGATCTTGAATGTCAAATCTGCATTTACCACAAATGTTCATTATTTATTTATTCTTGATAGTTTTCACATTGGTTCTTCAACGACTTGTAATATTATTTACTGTCAGATTTGCTATTGATTGTTTCTAAAAAGGTTAAATGTAATCATATCAATTTCGAGTTCAAAATTAGTTTGATTGATACTAAAAAAACCAAAATAATTAAGTAAGACCACTATCAAAGAATGCAACGAGGACTGTATGATCATCTTGATATTCGTTTGAATCTTAATCACTTATATAGAAGCTCTACAACAGGAGATGAGAAGCCGCAAAGGCTTGCCACACTGCCAGCCTATAGTTTTAGTTTTAGGTGTAATGAAAGAGCCGAAAAACGGAAAGAGGTTGGTGGCCTGGTTCTTACCTTTTAAGAAACATTAACTTGTGAGTTGTGACTGTTAGTCATATAGTGTTCTTCACCTCAGAATCAAGATTTTTATGTTTTTGTTTTTGGCAGTTCTATTCTAAGCTGGAGGAGAAGATTCATGCGAAAGAAGAGGAAAAGAATACATTGCAAGCGAAAAGCAAGGTAAGATTAATTTTAATTAGCTACATACTTAAAGGCCATCAAGGCATGGACCATGTGTTTTAAAAAAGCGCGCCTCAGGTTCATCGAGGCGCGAGGCTCAAAGCCCTGCGCAACACAAGCTGTTGCGAGCGCCTCCTTGTCGTTACATTAAATTTGGCCCAGAAAAGAAGAAAATGAGCCCCTGCTTGATTAATTGTTAAAGTAATTCAAATTTGTAATGAAGATTGTGTATATTTTTTGTATTTTGGTATTCTAGATTTTGGTATTTTACATTTTTAGTTGTTAAAGTATTATTAATGTGTTATTATATATGAATTATGATACCAAAACAAGTGCGCCTCGCGTACGTTATGCGCGCGCTTCACGCCTCAGGCTCCAGAACCCTTTTCGCCACAGTGCGCCTTGCGCTTTTTAAAATCAAGCATTGACCTGAACAATGTAATGGTTTTGACCATCACAAGAAATTATATTCATCTCTTTATTATTTATAGGAGCATCAAGAAGCTGAGATTAAATTGTTACGGAAGAGCCTTATGTTTAAAGCAACACCTATGCCGAGTTTTTATCATGAAACTCCTCCTAAGCCAGAGTTAAAGAAGGTACATTTGCTATAAAGCACTATTATTATTAGTTTATTACTCCTCCTCTAGTAATCTGCCATTCTTTTACTTCAACGTAAATGGTTGTTGGTGTAGATACCACCTACACGAGCGAAATCTCCAAAGCTTGGACGAAAAAAGGAGTCACCAACAGCAGAGATGGAAGCTAATGGTGGTAATACTTTTCGACCTGCAGCTCGTTTAAGTTTGGATGCTAAGAAGCCTATAAACACCAAACCAGTCGCTAAGGGTCTTTCACCTACTCCTACGAAGAAACCGACAAGGAAATCTCTTCCTAAGTTACCTTCTGAAAAGACCAAGTTGTCCATAGACTCCAAAGAAAGAAAAGAAGCCCCTCCCGTTGAAATTACAAAATCGCCCGATGAAACAAACGGACTTGAAACTCAAACACACATCATCCAGGAACAGGAGCAGGAGGCAGATTCACGTGTCGATGAGTTGGGCAACTGAAATGATGAAGAATGTGTATTTCATCGAGCTGTCAGGTTCTGTTTTTCGCCCTCAGAAGTATATAAATGGAGGCATCAATTGAAAACTGGAGGTGGGAAGACTTTCTTTTTTGCAAGTTAAAAGGGTTTGTTTAAACTTGTGCCATTGTTGTTGATAGTCAGTCAGCGCGCCTGCGGGTACGTGTTTTTGTCTTGCTTTTTCGAGAATGGTGGTGTGACCATTTTGCCCTTTATTTGAGCATCGAATGCTTGGTAATTTCTCCTTTGGACAATTGATTCCTGAACTGTAATGGAATTAATGTGGTTTATTAGTACCCTTTTACTAATTATCAAGAAACTTGTGGGGAACTGGAAAGTCTGTTTCAGAACTTCGATATGATCAGATTGTTAAAATTTCTGTGATTTGAGTCTTCATTTCTATTTGTCAATTATCACATCACTAATTCACTATACAGTTTACACATCACAGTATTACCACTTTGACTCTTTGAGTTTGAGCTGCATGCCTCCTGCATCTCTTTTGCCACCCTTGTTCGAGTACAAGTATTTATGCACATGGTATTTGGTTGAGATCGTTTGTTCTTTTGATTTGAGCATTGAGTTAGATGGCTTTATGGTTTACAGCAGGCCTTGTTTGTTTTTTACAATAAGTTCTTTTAGAGCACTTATATCTTCACGTAGAAAGATATTTTGCATCTCTTAGGGGGCGTTTGGTTCGCAGATTTTTTTACTGGGATTTGCATTTCGTCAAAGGATTTGCATTATGCAGCATTTGCATTTGTCAGGATTTTATCAAAGAATTTGCATTATCTTATAGAAAAAATATGCTAATCTGAAAAATGCAAAGTAACTGGGATTTCAAATCCTAGGGGGAGGCTGTGATTTTAAATAACAAAGAAGAGAGGGATTTAAGAAATCCTGGGATTTTAAATCCTTACTGAAATCTGCGAACCAAACACAGGATGTTAAATGCAAACCCAGTGAATCCCAGGAAATCCGCGAACCAAACGCCCCCTTAGTGCCATTGTGAATCTTTGAAGTTGTATTCAACACCCTAGTTCAGGTCTTAGTACAACCACTGATGCACAAAGTACAACAATGGTTTGAAATATTTGCTAAAAATTTAAAATCCTGTAATTGATTTTGATTCTTGAGGCTTGATTTTATCATCTGCTTTTTATACACCCTTTGTTGCTACTTTGAATCTGGGGAAATTGCGCAAAAAACCTCTAAGTTGGATCATTTTTGCGATTAAAACCCCTAACCATTTTTCATTGCACAAAAAACCTCCGACCGGTTAAAACTTTGTAAATTTGGGTCTTTTTCAAAAAAGCTGACCTGCAACCGGTTAAACCGGTTGCAACTTGATGATGTGTTAAATTTTTAAATAGATTTTTGCGTAAAAAACCCCCAACTTGTTTAGTTTTTCCAATTAAAACCCCAAACCATTTTTCGTTTGATCAAAAACCTCCAACCAACAAAGATAATTAAAATTGAGTCTTCACTGATTGCATTTAGATGACATTGATATTTATTTAAAAAAAATTATTAAAAAAAGAATTCGTTTCTCAATGAAACATCCACCCTCTGGGCTCTAGCGAACCTCATTGTTCTGTCTGATCATATTCAAAAGCTAAAATGGAACATAAATAAACGAAATTGAACATAAAGCCGAACCTAAAAATACAACTCGTGAACACAAAACAAAATCGATTGCATCGGCACAATTAAAGTAAAAATTCAAGATTAAGAGGCAAAAGTTAATCTAGCATACATACATAAAATAGACAACATTGAACGTATAGGAGGGGATATAGTAATCGGAGTTGCTGGGGGTAGAGGAATGAGGTAAATATGATTGTTGGTTAGAGGTGAGAAAAAAATAGTTTAGGGTTTTTATAAAAAAAATCATCAAATTCGGGGTTTTTATGCAAAAATTCAGTTTAAGAATTATACATGTGGCGACACCTAGGCGCCCACGTAAGTCGGATTTGCCATGTGGACCCCACGTGTATGCCATGTAAGCATAGCAACCTATTATAACAGGTAACGTCCTAATTTCAAAAGATTTTACCGGTTAGAGGTTTTTTGTGCAATAAAAAATGGTTAGGAGTTTTAATCACAAAAATTGTCCAACTTTAGGGTTTTTTGCGCAAATTTCCCTTTGAATTTTAGGTTACAGCCAAGTCTGGCAACAAGTACAACTATTGATGCAGGTCTAATTTTCTGTAAATTTTGTATGTTATCATAATTATTTATATCTAACACCCTTTGAATCTTTGATGCTAATTTGAAGCTCTGGGCAAGCATTTAACAGCCCCATTAAACGCCTTGGTACAACTATTGTTGTACAGAGTACAACTATTGATGCATGAGATGCAATTAATGCATGGATACACTATAGTACAATCATATCTTAGTTAATAATGAATTCAAATTGATGAATTGAGATGAATATTACCACAATTTTTCCAAAATCAAGTTTTTTTAGGGTTAATACTAAAAAAAATACTCTTTATTTTGTTTTATGATCCATAAACTTTCTTTTTCCAACTGTTCAGGTTTTACTTATTTTTTTGTCTTATTCAAGACAGTATATTTTTAACAAGTCTTAAACCGGTAAAACAATTAGTTTATTGGATAATTTAATATAAAAAAAAACCAACTTTTTTATTTTTATGATTAAGTTAATGGATTTTTTTTTACCGTTTAGTTCTCTCTACTATTTACCGATAGGTGATTTATTAAACAAGCAAAATATATAGTTGTGGTTTGGATTTTGTATAAGCCATTAATATTAGTTTGGTTTGTGTGGTTTGTACCAACCGTCTGTTTAAACCAAACTGAAAATATATGTAAATACATAAGATATCATTAATTCTTTCATCATTTTAAAAAAGAAAAATAGCACTAAATAGTATGTATTTTGAGTTTGTATATCTTTGTGTTGTGTATTTTTTTTAAGGGATAATTACAAAAATAGCCAAATCTCACATGTTTATTCACTTTTTAGCCATTTTATATACATTTTACCAAAATAGCCACACTTTACGTTACCGCATTTACGTGATAGCCACAATTTACGTGATTGTACTTTTTTTTTCATTTTTAATGCATTACGTTACAAAAGGTGTTTGGTCACGTAAATTGTTGTACTTTACGTGACCATTTTTGCTCCTTCCCCATGAATGTTTGGTGGGATGTCTTGTCACCTTTTGTAATGCATTCATGGGGAAGGAGCAAAAATGGTCACGTAAAGTACAACAATTTACGTGACCAGACACCTTTTGTAACGTAATGCATTAAAAAAATGAAAAAAAGTACAAGTCACGTAAATTGTGGATATCACGTAAATGTGGTAACGTAAAGTGTGGCTATTTTGATAAAATATATATAAAGTGGCTAAAAAGTGAATAAACATGTAAAAAATGACTATTTTTGTAATTATCCCTTTTTTTAATGTATATTTGGTATTTAAATTTTTAAAAAAAATTCATTTAGGTAGTCGAGTTATCTAGAAACTATGACTAGCATGGACCTTTCTTTTAAAAGACACCAAAGAGCTATGTGCTTTTGAGTTTGTATATATTTAATTGAGTATTTTTTGTGCATATTTTATATTCAAACTTTTAAAAATGTTTCAATTAGATAGTTGAGTTTTGTGAAAAGCGATACTAACCCGTTATTACATTTATGTTTATTTTCTTCTCTAAAAAACTCCTAAACACAATATGTATCAAATTGAAAAGACATCTCTTCATTTTCTACCAATTGGAACCCTAATGTCCATATTCTAAATACGATAAATATCAAATTAAAAAAGATACATGTCCAGTTTGACACATCGTTTTTGAAAATTTAATAAAAGAAAATAAGTTATATCAGATTTTGAAATTCAGTGTCATTAAAAAATTTCACATAAACAGAGTAATGGGTTGATATCGATTACTAAATGTTCACAAATTTTTTTACAAAACAAGTATGCATAAACTCAAAAATACATAGCTTTTTGGTGTCATTTTCCTAGAAACAAGATCCACGTAAGCATTAATAACTGGCTAGTCTTGATTTCAAGGTAACCTATCTACCTAAATAGAATATTTTTAAAAGTTTGACTATCAATTTTGCATTAAAAAAAACACAATTGGTATAATTTTCCCTTTATATAAAAAAACTAAGTACATAAAGTTTATTATTTACTTTTAGAGAAAATGTCACCAAATCGCTTCTGAAGAGGTTGGCTTTAGATCATAAGGTTACCATCCATTCTATGTTCATGTTATAACGACGCGATCAAGCAGACCCGGTGATGAGGGAGGGCGAAATGGGCCTCTGTCCAGGGCCCCAAAATCCAAAGGGCCACAAATTTTTTTAGGGTATATTTATGTGTAATGTTTGTGAAGCCAAAGCCCAATAAGTCACAACACAAATCCAAAGCCCAATAAGTCACCATCAAGTTGTATCTTTTCATTTTTTCAACATTTTCCTAATCGTTTTATAAAATTTTATGTCTTCTTGGATAAGAAAATACGAGTCTGGGTATGAAAAACGTAAAAAGAAAAAACGAATTGAAGAGCTTGTTAAGTCTCAAAGTGGGGCGCTTGATAAGTTTTTTAAAAAATAAGACTAACGTTGATGATGCTAAAATTAGTATTAAGTTTATAGAGACTCTTTTTTAGTTATCGCACAGGGCCTTCGAAATCTGAGAGACGGCACTGGACGCGATTGAACTCTAGACCATGCATCACTCTTTGCAAAGGTGTGGTTGATGACTTGATGCCATTGATATACGATCTAAAGTGTTTAAATTGTGAAAAAACGTGCAAGTACAGTCTTGATTCTGCATCATAGACTACTTTTTTTGCGGTAATCATAGCCGTGTCATCGCAAAAAGATAGAAATCAATAAATGAGCTTGGATTTCGAAATTGATCAATGTAACAAAAGACGTTAAAAACCAATAATATTGCCTTTAAAATATGCAAATATTTGACGATATCAATCATCTTCAATGATGATAGATCATTTCATCCGGATTTGTTTAGAGATTCAAGATCATTTTATCAGACAAGCAGTTCAACAAATATGGTTGTAGGTTAGGCCGATATCTTTAAATTGACCTTCCAGCTGCAAATTTACTTGTTATGAGTTTGTGTCATCATCGTCCTGGTTTGAGAACTTATTAGCTATTCATTGACAGGCTTCCTTTTAGTTAGATTTCCGACTTGAGATTTGATCTGCTCAACACTCTCCTTTCGGCATTATTTAGATGTAAACGTCTTGCAATGTCTCTATTTTGTTATGACTTAGTTTTGGTAGATCTATATCGGTGCAAGTTTGATATATATTTAAATGACAACGTGTGTGTATAAATTGGTAACTTAAAACCATTATTGGTTTTCAATATTAATAAATATTATAATCTAACATTAAATTTACCTTTAAAAATTAAATTCATCAAATTTTGCACTAAATGCACAAATTTTGTCAAATGCATGAATATATACATAAAGTGGACAAATTTATCATTATATGTGTAAATTTTTATATCAAATGTATAAATTTACAAATATATAAATTTTAACATTAAATGCATAATTTTATACATTAAATGCACAAATTTTAGAGTGGTTCTCACGGTAATGAATGTTCTTACCGGAACTCACCCATATATATAGGGTTGGGTTCAATGAAGAACCTATATGCATCAAAGAATCTTGGAGAACCACAATGCATCGCAAGAAAAGCGTAATGCTATCACTTGCTATCACTTGGAAATCATGATGCATCACGCGAGATTTTGATGCATTTGTGGTGATGCATTGAGGTTCTTCGATGCATGAACCCCCTATATATATATATATCGGTCCTTACCGGTACCGAACCGGGTGATACCGAATTTTTTGAGACATAACCGAGTACCGAACCGATTATAGAATTTTGGTACCCGTACGGTTACGAGAAATGGTGAGAATTGACTGTCTTGTGTCTCTGCTACGCTTGAGCCACCATTTCTTATATTTATTTCTCTGTTGATACCAAACAAGATACACAATTTCAATTCTCCACCCATTTCCATTTCTATATCTCTTCGTTTCTTTCGTTTCTTTTCTCTGTACCAAACACACCCTAGGTAGCTAAGGAATTGACTTACTCCTCGATTACACCTCTAACCAGAAGGAGTACCAAACAAGAGTACCAAATGGTTTGGTTTTCAATGTTAAAAATGAAGAGAAAAACCAGGACCAGATGGGATCAAATTGGTACTAGTCCAATTCTTGATTACAAATTTTCTTAAAAAAATAATGACAAACCAAAGGCCATTTTGATATCACTGATACACACCCGCATCTGTACCTAATAGTTTTTGTTATACCACCATCCAAAACACATTCTGTACAGCTGGTATAGAAGAAAATAACAGTAAATTTTATGGAATGAGTAACTGAAAATATATGTGCATCCAGGCTAACAATGGCAAAATGGTCGGTTAACGTTGAAATTTTCACAAAAATGATCTACTTGAAACAGAATCACAAATACTATGGAATGATAGAACAATCACATGTTCACAAAAAGAGCAGGCAGGTAAAGCAAAGAGAGTATAAAACAAACTACAAATTTATTGATTTGATAACAGTAGGCATACATACAATACAAACTGACGTAGATTTTGATTCCCTTTACATCTCAACAGGTCACAAACAAAGTGAAGCCTTGGGAAATAAAAAAAACAACCCGTATTTGGGTTGTCATGGCAGACTTTATAACCTGCTGCCATGCCCAAAAGCCCACCAAAAACAAGGCACCAGTGGCCTGAGTTGAGACCAGTTTCAATTCGGAATCTCTTTATAATTTGCTTCAAGGCATAGAAGACTTGGATGACACAGAAGTAGACATGAAAACAAGTCATACGAGTGAAACGACAATCTTACCTGTAAACAAAGCTTCGTGAGAAGCTAAAACAAGACTAGGACCATTGCGAAAGGTGTCTCCAAGAACCAGAAGAGAGTGTCAGGATCTCGAGGAAATATGGCTGTGAAGAATACAAGACCTTGCTTAGGAGGCCAAAAAATTCTTGCAGCAGTTCATTCTGTTAAGAATTAACTGCAAAAAAAGAGGTACTGCCAAATTCCTTGGAAAAACAAGAACCACTTTCTGAACTGCAGAGACCTGTCGCTGGACCTATAAAAAAACTTGACCTACTACTAAGAACAGATATATATTGGACCCTATAAAGATATTACTGCCTGCGGGTTTCGAAGACTTTATCCATTTTAGGAAAGGATATCACAGTGCCAGAGTTGATCCACTATGAGACCAACTCCACGACTGCTTATTCCATGACAATGCTGGATATTCAAACCAATAAGTGCTAGCTTCACCAAGAAAGGTAAGCTCCTGTCTGATACCAGACAGCAACTTGAGATCGAAAGAATTTGAAGATTCAGTTGTATGGCACAAGCCAAAGCAGCAATGCCGGAATCAGTAATTTTGCATCCAGATACATCGAGCTCAGCAAGCAATAAGCAGTTAGATGCAATGGCAATCAAACTTGCATCAGTGATGGATCTGCAACCATCAAGATTTAGAACCTTGAGTGTCTGGCCATGCGCCTTGGAGATTTCAGACACCACCTTATCGGTAAGATTCGTGCAGTTGCTAAGGATGACCTTAACTAGTCCAGACTCACAGGACTGGATGAGTGGAGCAAACCCCTCGTCTGTAATTCCATGAAGCCCAGTAAATTCAACATGTTGAAGTTGGGGGCAAAGCTTACCGAACAACATCAAGCTATTGTTTCCAAATCCAGGGCAGTTTCGAACTGACAAATATTTGAGGGCATCACAACGAGAGAAAGGAGTTATCGGTGACCAATCCTTAATCCCAACACAGTTCTCCAATGTAAGACTTTTCAGTTTACCACCACAGCTTAAAAGCATGCTAAAGACACCATATTGTGTGACCCTGTGGCATTCTTCTAGAAGAATGCTTTCAAGAGAGAGTGCCGATCTAGCAAAAGCCACAACTCCGTTGTCTGACAAGAACGAGCATTTGTGAAGGCAAAACTGCTTCAGATTCGGGCAACCTTTGCCAACTGCTTCGAGGCCCAGATCAGTGACTCCAATGCAGGAGGTGATTGTTAAGGATCTCAACTTTTGCAAACCTTGACCATTGGCCATGACCCAAAAGCCCTTCTCAGTCACCAAAGGAAGACCAGAAAGAGTAAGGTCAGTAATTGCAATCCCGTAGTGTCCGATAACAGCAAGCGACAGATCACTGACGTTTAATGCCTGTAACTTTAATTTGGCCAAGGAATAACTGGCTGATGACAACAAACTTGCAATTCCTTGATCTCCAACAAGTGAGCAGTTCTTTATTGAAATAGATTTCAAGTTATGGCAGCCTTGCCCAATTGCTTGAAGGCCTTTGTCCCCCATGCCTGAGCAATATTCTATTGATAGCTCTCTGAGATTAGGGCAATTGTTTGCAATGGCTATCAAAGACTTGTCCGAAATTTCTGGGATTTGACAAAGATCAAGCTTCTCCAGTTGATGACACTCGTTAGCAATTTCAGCAAGGCCTTCATCTGAAATGGACGATAAATTCCAGAGAGAAAGATCGGTAAGAGAAGAGCAACCACGAGCAACAGCCTTGAGTCCAAAGTTTGTCACCCCACGAGTGACATTGTTTCCATGGATGGACAGTTTTCCGAGTCCTCCACGACTGCCTGCTCCAACCGCAATTGCTGCAAGTCTGATATCTGTAGCTTTTCTCCCTTCTAGGCATCTTGAGAGGTGCCCCTCGGCTTTCTCTAAATTGTTCGAGATTGTTTTTTGTGCTGAATATTGGGTAGTCTCATCCTTGTGGATGGTGCTTAAAAGCATAAGCCAGTGCTTTGAAACAGAAGCACATGAACTCCTTTCTCGGTTTCCATCGAGGCGTCTAAAAATCTCGAACAAGCATTCATCAGGAAGTGCTTCAATGCTGGTTTGTGGTTTCTTAAAAACTTCCTCGCTGAATACAAACGGAGCACTGATCCTCGACCTCTTGCAAGGTAATGTATAGACCTCCACATGATGTCCAAGAGATGAGAAAAAACCCAACTCCACTGGATTTGAGTACATTGACTTCCCAAGAGCAAAATCACCCTCCCCTGAAAACCATGTATAGATGAAAAAAATGTTTACAATATGTTTCATATTACAATGACAAAGAAAAAACACAATTCAAATTTCAAAGTCTTTCAACCAGTGGTCTTTGGTGTAAACGGTACAAACCAAGATATTGTACAGTATTATTGTTCAAAACTTGTTACTAACGGGGTGTGTAGGAGTAACTTTGCCATTTCGAGGGGGAAAAAGTAACAAGAATTAAAGAATGAAGCAAGACCACGATTAATCTCACAATCATCATCTTTTTCATGTCTATTTACTAACTAGAAGTCTGGTCAGACTCAGATCCCTCAGAGTTTCAAAAGAAACACCATAGAGTAAAGTAGTAAACCATTGGTGAGTGGTGACACAATACAAAATAGGTGGGGGAGGCAGAAAAGTGACTTCCAGCAATGCAAGACTTAATTGCCTATAAAGGGAGCAGGAAAAAAAAAACAAATGGCCCTATTCATTTAAGAATATAAGACATCAGTTTCTAAGATTGTGTGAACAAATGAGTAAAAAGACTTCTATTACTAAAATTTCTTGATACAATTACTTTGATAAGTGATCACATTAATCCATTTATAATTACTTGCAATACTAGGGTTCTGCATCAGGCAATACCAGACTGTACCGGAACCGAAACATACATAGAAACAATATACTGGGCTGTTCTAAACCAGTCGTCCTCAAATTGAATAAAAGTTTTGGAATTTGTCATTTAAAGTATATACATGACTACTTTCAATGTAAAAAAATACATTTTTTTCTAATCTAGTTTGCTTCGGTTCTGTCCGGACAGAAAACCAAACCAAAAACCGGATTTGTAAAAAAAATTTGAACCAAGAACCAAACTGACCATACTCGGTCCCTGTTCAGTTTTCAGTTTTATGCTTTTGCACAACCCACTTGCTGTAAATTATTTGATACAGCATGTTTAAAAAAGTCAATATTCATGTAATCAATTACTTAATCATTTTCCAACTTTATCATCCGATATACTATCGCTCCGTATAAATGATGCATACCAAGGAAACCTTTCAGTATGAAATTGCTCACCATGTAAAAATACAATCAAACAAAGACTAACTAATTCTAATGTAAGATCTAGAACAATCTACACTACAACAAGATACAACCTCCCAAAACCATGAGATTTCTGAATTCCGTATAAAAAAAAATTAAAATACACACAAATTAATGCCAAAAAAAAAAAACCGAACCAAAACCGAGCAAATTAGCCAACAAAACAACCATAAATCAAAATTAACAAGAGATACGGATCTTTACCACTGTAACCAACGAGTTTCTGCATGATGACACTTGAAAGCAAGTCCTGCGCCGCAGAAACCGAAAAAACCCTCGATCGAGAGCAAAAAAGGGGAAAATCAGCACCAACGTTAACAAGAAGAATAAGAGAATCGATAGATGTGTAACTGAAAGCGATGAATGCATCAGAGTTGCAGAGAGATCATGAAAGATTGAAGAAACCCTAACGATTGTAGGGCAAAAAAGAGGGAGAAAATTGGGGAAGAGTTGAAGCACGCATATGGTATTGTCGGAGGGGGCCAGCGAGTGCATATAAATATTACAAAGATAAACCACACATGCATGATGCAATGTACCAAGTCCTAAATTGCGTTTTTCTTTCTCCTGTCTAATTGCAATATTTAAATCCAAGGGGCTAATTCTATAAATATTATAATAATTTTACTTTTTTTTTTTCCATAAAATATTACTTTTTCTTTCGTTCAATAAAGGCTTGTATACATATAGAATGCAAGTTGTTACGATTTCATTGTATGTTTGACACAACTAGCCGTATTTTTGAATTGGAGAGCTGAAGCCTTCGGAAGATATAACTTTTTAAAGAATTAAAGATTTTAGTATCTTATGAATGTGTTTGGTAAAAATAATTTGAATTGTAGTTTTTAGTATTAAAGCACATAAAAAGATATTATAGTAGTTTAAAGTTATAGTTTATAATTATTATATACTGGTAAAAAGTAATTTTGTTAAACCAAAATCTTTAACATCTTTTGAAAGTTATTTTAAATTGTTTGTCGTGGAAAAATTTTCGAGAGCTTTCATTTTTTTAAATCAAAAGATCAAGCTTCTGTAAACTAAATAGAGCTTTTGAGTTTTAGTATCTAAAAATCAAAAGTTGAACCTACTAAAAGCTTCTTGACAAACACATCTTTTTTGTTATTATCCTATCAAACTTTTTTTGCTCATAATTATGTCAATATTGGTTGAGTCCATATTTAATATTGTGTTGGAGTTTGACTAACAAATCAATTTTAGTTTATTTAAACCTGGATTCAAGATCAATGGATCATACGTATTATAACCAAAGCAAGACAGTATACTGATACCATTCATTTCATGAGGGGTCAGCAAAAACTGAACCGAAACTTAAAAAAAAAAACAAAAAACCAGAAAACCATTATAAATGAGTTGGGTTCAGATTTTTTCCTCAAAACCAAACCGATTTTCAAATTAATTTAATTACTCTAAGTTTTTAGGTTACTTGATCTTAAATTTTTTTTTTTTTTTTTTACTTTCTAGTTGAATGATACCTTTAATAAATCAATGCCTAAGTTTAATAAGTTTAATAGATTAAAGTATCAAACTCATTAAGACACTAACCATTAACCATAATCCAAAAAAAGTATCAAACTAATAGTCTAATACCCAAGTTTAATAAAAACCAAAATTTATATCACCTAATAATTTGCCAAGTAAAACCCAACTTTAATAAAGAAAACACAACTAAAGTAAAACCCAATTTTAGTATAAAATAGTGTAAGATTTTTCATGTCTAAACCTAAGGCTAATAACCGAAAATAGAAACAATTTTATATTTTTTTAAATGTTATAAAAGTTATCAAAAATAGTAATAAATTTTTTTGTCATCAATAAAATTTTTTTTTTTTGTCACCATTGCAATTATTAAAAAAATTGTTGCTATTATTAATAACATTTTTAAAAAAGTTATATTTTGCATTCTTTATTTGATTTATGAATTATATTTTTGCTTGGTGAAAAAGCCACACATTATTCATTTATATAAAGATTGATTAATATAACTTTTAGTTATATTAAGTTAGATTTTTCAGGGCTTTTGGGACAATTTTTGGATTTCGTTACTCCGTAATCTGCAATTTCGAGATCTTTTCTTCTCGTAGTCGAATCATCAAACTCAATGCCTTTATCCAGAACCTGTCGGCTCTATTTCATCTTACAACCTTCAATATCAAACACAATTAAGTAATTAACTTGAATCATACATTTATGATAATTACAAAATTGATTAGTGTCAGCGTATAATGTGTCAAGGTGACATCACTATTGTATCATGACTGATTCATAAAACACTTGAGGGTCACACCGATAGATTAAAAAGATAATGATGGTAAGTTAATAGATAATGAAAAATGATGGATATAGTTGATTATTTATTATTATTATTTATAGATTTTAATAAATAAAAAATTATATTTATCTTTTATTTATTTTTAATAATAAGTTTTATTTATCTTTTGTGATTAAACGTGTAACACCCACAATTCTCACACAAATGTCACGTCAATACAATACACAGGTGGCAATAACGCAATCATCTCATAATGCACATGTCACAGGATTAGCGGAAAACACCGATAATTTAAAACTTTAATACAAAGTTAACACGTCTCAAGTCACATGCTGATTCAGATGCATACACGACTGAATTATCTGATAAACACGGATTACTGAGAGCTAACACAATACATATCCAGTATAAGATACAGACAACAGCTTTAAAGTTCAGTATCAAAATATAATCGGCATACACAACTCTAAACTGCCCGATCTCTACTTCGGCTGCTGCAGCTGTGACTGCGACCCCACGGTATGACTGCCTGACACACAGAAGACTCGAAAACATAAGCTGGACAGCTCGTGAGTACGCGAGGGTTAGACTCTGCAGGTAAGCACATATAACATACACAGCACATATATCTCAGCACACATATGCAACTCTATGCATAACACATATCTCTGCTCGAAAGGGGACCACGTTCCCCGGCTAACAGGCCGCACACAGCAGCGGTTAGCCACTCAATAGGCACAGGAGCGACCTGGCAATATCTCTGCCGTATATATACAGCCTCATATCTCGTGACTGGTTAGGGACAGTCAGCCTGCGCGATCACATATCGCGGGTACCTGCAATTCAAACACATATAGCACGCATAGGGTAGAGAAACTCATACCTGCGCCGTATCTCTGTCTCATATACACATATCACATCACATAACTGACTCGTAAAAGACTACGCGCGATTTGTAAAAGAACTCGAGTACTCACCAATACCCAAATCAACAGCAAATTCCGGAACTCTAACACTGATCGGAACGCGGACGGCTCGAACCTGTAAACATCACGGATCTCAACAGGTTAATACAAATCCAACCGAACACAAATGAAACCCAAACACAATTATCACAACCACATACGACCCATGACACCACCCCGAACAAGCAGACGACGCCCCGAACCTACCCGGCCAACCAGCCCCGATCGCGGACCGCGCCCAGGGACCGCGGCCGCGCCTGCATCGCGGTCGCGCCTGGCCCATCGCGGCCGCGCTCACGATGATGCAGGTCTGTGCAGGTCGCTGAAAATGGCGAAAACCAGAGGCTCAACCTCTCAAATTCGATATCAGTCCCCAAAACACATTTAAACTAATACATATCAGATCCACAACTTCCAGAAACCAAAACCCTCAAGCCTAACACATACATATACGAATTTTGATCTCAAACCCATAAAACTTTACCTCAAATCTTCAAAAGCCTCAATCCAAGAAGATGAAGAACACAAGATTGATTCCCACTTAAAGCTCCTTCCAATTTCTTGCTGCTCCAGAAGATTCACACACACTTTTGATGTTCTGAGTTTGAAAAGGGAAAAGAGGAAGAACGTAGGTCACAAAACACATATATACGCTTTCTATATTTAGAAAGCTCCGGACCCGCTAAATCCGAACCCGATATCGAATTTTCACAATTAATATCAAACTGACCCAATTAAATCCACGATCTCAAGGAGATAATTAATCCACTAATTATTAACTCGGAGACACGTATCACTCGGTCTTGACACATTAAATCCACGAAACGGAATTTAATTGGACCAACGCAATAATATTAAAATAAAGAGCCAGTAAATTAAATCCACGTACCAGGCTCAAATTAGGGATGTTACAAATCCTCTCCTCTTAAAAAGATTCCGTCCCGGAATCTAGCTCGGACTCGGGAATAACTGTGGATAACGGCTCCTCATCTCGGCCTCGGGCTCCCAGGTGGCACTAGTACCCTTATGATGCCTCCATTGAACGAGTACTAGCGCGATCTCTTTATTCCGCAATCTCTTCACCTTTCGATCAGTAATAGCCTCGGGCTGTTCGGCATACCTCAGATGAGAATCCACGGTGATCTCAGATAATGGCACAAACTGATCATCCTTAGCCAGACATTTCCTCAGATGACTCACATGGAACGTATCGTGAACTCCGGCCAACTCGGGAGGCAACCTTAATCTATACGCCTGATCTCGGACTCTGGCGACGATCTCAAACGGACCGATGTACCGCGGACTCAGCTTACCTCGATGTCTGAATCTGATAACTCCCTTCCACGGCGATACTTTCAGCATAACACGGTCTCCAACACTGAACTCAAGCTCATTCAGACGACGATCGGCATAACTCTTCTGCCGGCTCTGTGCTACTCTCATATGCTCGCGGATAACTGCCACCTTGTCGCTCGTCTCTTGTAGCAACTCGGGCCCACTGATAGGTCGCTCGCCGACCTCGCCCCAACACACCGGGGTTAGACACTTACGCCCATACAGTGCCTCAAATGGAGCCATCTTGATGGAGGAATGGTAGCTGTTGTTGTACGCAAACTCGACTAACGGCAAGTGAACGTCCCAACTACCACTGAAATCGATCACACAAGCTCTGAGCATATCCTCGAGAGTCTGATTCGTCCGCTCTGTCTGCCCGTCTGTCTGAGGTCTGTATGCTGTACTCAACTGGACTTTCGTCCCCAACTCGCGCTGAAAGCTCTGCCAGAACCTCGAAGTAAACCGCGCATCTCTATCGGACGTAATCGACATCGGAACGCCGTGCCTCGACACTATCTCACTGATGTATAATCGGGCCAACTGATCCATAGTGATGGTGCCTCTCACTGCCAAGAAATGAGCACTCTTCGTCAACCGATCCACAATCACCCAGATCATATCGTTGCCTCGAACGGTGCGCGGAAGCCTGACGATGAAATCCATCGTGATATGATACCACTTCCACTCAGGGATCTCTAAAGGCTGCAAATGCCCGTGAGGCTTCTGATGCTCGGCTTTCACACGTAGACAAATCATACACTCCTCGACATATCGGCCCACGTCTCGTTTCATCCCTGGCCACCAATAGAACTCGCGCAAATCTCTGTACATTTTGGTGCTCCCGGGGTGGATAGACAATCTCGAACGATGCGACTCGTCTAAAATCAGCTGCCGCAGATTACCGACCCTCGGAACCCAGACTCGGTCATGAAACGCCCACAAACCTCTGCTATCTCTACTCAATGTCTCTAGCTGTCCCGCAAGCCGCTCTCTTTTCACATTCTCCGCTCGCAAACCCTCTAACTGAGCATATCTCAGACTCTCCACAAGAGTCGATGTAACCTCGAGCCTCGCTGCTCGGGAAACTACCGTCTGGCCACACGCCTTACGGCTCAACGCATCGGCCACCACATTGGCCCTACCAGGATGGTACTGAATCTCGCAGTCATAATCTTTCAGTAACTCGAGGCTGCGCCGCTGTCTCATATTTAACTCTTTCTGACTGAACAGATACTGAAGACTCTTATGATCGGTATACACTACAAATCGCGAACCGTACAGATAATGACGCCATATCTTCAACGCGAACACCATCGCGTCCAACTCAAGGTCGTGCACGGTATGATTTTCCTCGTAGGTCTTCAGCTGTCGCGACGCATACGCAATCACCTTGCCTCGCTGCATCAGAACACAACCCAAACCGGTACCTGACGCATCACAGTAGACCACAAAATCCTCTGTACCCTCGGGCAATGCTAACACTGGTGCCTGACATAACCGGGATTTCAATTCTCTGAAAGCCGACTCCTGCTCATCAGACCACACGAAAGGAACGGACTGCCGTGTCAATCTCGTCAACGGCCTGGCAATCCTCGAGAAGTCCTGAATGAAGCGGCGGTAATACCCGGCTAGACCCAAAAAGCTGCGAATCTCAGGCACAGTCTTCGGCGGCTCCCAACTCATAACGGCTTCAATCTTTGCCGGATCCACTGAAATACCCTCGGCGCTCACAACATGTCCTAGAAACTGGACCTCGCGCAACCAGAACTCGCACTTGGAGAACTTTGCATAAAGTCGCTCCGCTCGCAGCACGGTTAAAACCTCTCGCAAGTGCTGCTCGTGGTCCTCGGCACTCCTCGAATAGATCAGGATGTCGTCGATGAACACGATCACGAACCGATCCAACATAGATCTACACACCCTGTTCATCAAATCCATGAATGCCGCGGGTGCGTTAGTCAGTCCAAAAGGCATGACTAGGAACTCGTAATGGCCGTATCTCGTCCGAAACGCAGTCTTCGGCACATCCTCATCTCTAACTCTCAGTTGATGATAACCCGATCTCAGATCTATCTTCGAAAAGAAGCTCGAACCCTGTAGCTGATCAAATAGATCGTCGATACGCGGAAGCGGATAACGGTTCTTCACCGTCACTTTATTCAACTCTCTATAGTCGATACACATCCGCATAGAACCGTCTTTCTTCTTCACAAATAGCACGGGAGCTCCCCACGGGGACGAACTCGGACGGATAAATCCACGATCAAGCAACTCCTGAAGCTGCGACATCATCTCTCTCATCTCAGGAGGTGCCAGCCTATAAGGCGTCTTCGCAATAGGCACCGCTCCAGGGATAAGGTCGATACGGAACTCGACCTGACGATCTGGCGGTAACCCAGGCAACTCCTCTGGGAATACCTCAGGGAACTCTCGAACTACAGGTATATCCACTAGGGTCTTCTTCTCTAATCTGGCGTCGACAACATAAGCCAGAAAGGTCTCACATCCCTTCGCGACATATCTCTGAGCTCGGGCCATAGAAACAATACCAATCTCACCTCGGCGCCTCTCGCCATACACTGTCACTGTCTCACTGTCTGAAATGGGTATCCGGATCATCTTCTTCGCGCACAGAATATCGGCCCGCCTGGCTGTCATCCAGTCCATACCCACTATCACATCGAAACTGCTAATCTCTATCGGCAGTAGATCGATCGAAAACCGGTGAGCATCTATCTCAAGGACACAATCTCTGTATATCCGACTCACAAGCGCTGTACTACCGTCTACCCTCTCAACAACTAGCGGCACAGATAAAACAGTAGGAGGCACAGAAAAATATGCACAGAACACAACAGACACATACGAGCGATCTGCTCCAGAATCAAACAAAATACGAGCACTAAGCCCGTTCAGAATGTACGTACCAGATACCACATCGGTAGACTCGCGGGCCTCCTCTGCCGTAGCCTGAAATACTCTGCCCCTGCCTCTGGGTGCTGACTCACGACGGCTCGAAGTCGACGGCTCTGCTCTAGCACCGCTGGTGCTCGCTCCCTGCACTGCTGGCGGCGCATCCGGACAATCTCTCACAATATGACCTGGCCTCCCACAGCGGAAGCACAGGGAATCCCTCGAAGTACATGTAAATGATGTGTGGCCATACTGACCACAGCGATAACATCTGGGCTGCTCCGGCACACAAGGACCGGAGTGGCGACGGCGACACCTCGGACAGTCTCTCTCTCCAGCTGAACTGTCTGCCCGACTCCCTGATGGCTGGGACCCCTGTCCCACGCTACTCTGACTCTGACTCGGAGCACGGTAACGGGAAGTCTGCCCCTGACTCTGACTGGCCGTCCCCGATCCCTGATACTGCCCAGACCTCCTGGACCTCCGGTCTCTGCCTCTGTCTCTGTCTCGACGAAATCCTGAACCCTGAACCTGCTGCTGCTCAGGCTGTCTCTCTCTCTGGAAATCCTGAGGCTCTCGGTAATAACTCTGGGACTGCTCAGACGTCCCTATCCTCTGTCTCTGGGACGGGGGCTGACCCCTCTGTCTCTCGATCTCCCTCTCTCGGACTCGGGCTAACTCTAATGCCCGCGCAAAGGTAGGAGCATCATGAAGTCCGACGAACTCCCGGATATCCGATCTCAACCCATCGATAAAGGCATCAGCCTTACGGACCTCTGTATCCACATGCTGGGGCGCAAACTGGGCATACTCATTAAATCTATCCACATACTGCTGAACAGACATACTGCCCTGCTGAAGGTGCAAGAAACGACGCTCCATCTCCCGGCGCTCATCCCGGGGAATGTACTGAAGCTCGAAGATGGCACGGAACTGATCCCATGTCATAGCATAAGCTGCTGCAGTAGTCATAGATGACTCAATGGACTTCCACCACTGTGAAGCCCCTCCCTTTAGCTGATAAGCCGCATAGCCGACCATATCACGAGGGTCGACATGGGCAACTCGGAATGCTGCCTCAATCTCTCTTTCCCATGCCATAGCCGCACCCGGCTCACCACCGCCTCGGAACTGAGGTGGGGCTCCCGCCATAAAGTCCTTAAAGGACCCACCTCGAGGAGCAGAAGAAGAAGATGCTCCAACCACTGTCTCAGCACTAGTCACTGGCGGCGGATCATCTCTCTGTCTCTGCTGCTCTCTCTCTCTGTCCCTCTCTCTGTAGAACTCAGTCAACACTGATAACATCTCTGACCGGCGGACATACTCATCTCCCGCTGGTCTCTCTGGCCCTGAACCCTCGCCATGATCTGCCATAACTACCTGCACATATCACAAAGGTAAGATAACAGATCGATCACCCAGCGTTATACAATAAGCTAGGTCAGTTAATTCCGCTAAACTCAGTCTCAGGGAAGAATCCCACAGATCTGAACACGGTAAGAGCACAAGCATCCACTGATACTCAGTACTGAAACCACAAGCTCTGATACCAAGCTGTAACACCCACAATTCTCACACAAATGCCACGTCAATACAATACACAGGTGACAATAACGCAATCATCTCATAATGCACATGTCACAGGATTAGCGGAAAACACTGATAATTTAAAACTTTAATACAAAGTTAACACGTCTCAAGTCACATGCTGATTCAGATGCATACACGACTGAATTATCTGATAAACACGGATTACTGAGAGCTAACACAATACATATCCAGTATAAGATACAGACAACAGCTTTAAAGTTCAGTATCAAAATATAATCGGCATACACAACTCTAAACTGCCCGATCTCTACTTCGGCTGCTGCAGCTGTGACTGCGACCCCACGGTATGACTGCCTGACACACAGAAGACTCGAAAACATAAGCTGGACAGCTCGTGAGTACGCGAGGGTTAGACTCTGCAGGTAAGCACATATAACATACACAGCACATATATCTCAGCACACATATGCAACTCTATGCATAACACATATCTCTGCTCGAAAGGGGACCACGTTCCCCGGCTAACAGGCCGCACACAGCAGCGGTTAGCCACTCAATAGGCACAGGAGCGACCTGGCAATATCTCTGCCGTATATATACAGCCTCATATCTCGTGACTGGTTAGGGACAGTCAGCCTGCGCGATCACATATCGCGGGTACCTGCAATTCAAACACATATAGCACGCATAGGGTAGAGAAACTCATACCTGCGCCGTATCTCTGTCTCATATACACATATCACATCACATAACTGACTCGTAAAAGACTACGCGCGATTTGTAAAAGAACTCGAGTACTCACCAATACCCAAATCAACAGCAAATTCCGGAACTCTAACACTGATCGGAACGCGGACGGCTCGAACCTGTAAACATCACGGATCTCAACAGGTTAATACAAATCCAACCGAACACAAATGAAACCCAAACACAATTATCACAACCACATACGACCCATGACACCACCCCGAACAAGCAGACGACGCCCCGAACCTACCCGGCCAACCAGCCCCGATCGCGGACCGCGCCCAGGGACCGCGGCCGCGCCTGCATCGCGGTCGCGCCTGGCCCATCGCGGCCGCGCTCACGATGATGCAGGTCTGTGCAGGTCGCTGAAAATGGCGAAAACCAGAGGCTCAACCTCTCAAATTCGATATCAGTCCCCAAAACACATTTAAACTAATACATATCAGATCCACAACTTCCAGAAACCAAAACCCTCAAGCCTAACACATACATATACGAATTTTGATCTCAAACCCATAAAACTTTACCTCAAATCTTCAAAAGCCTCAATCCAAGAAGATGAAGAACACAAGATTGATTCCCACTTAAAGCTCCTTCCAATTTCTTGCTGCTCCAGAAGATTCACACACACTTTTGATGTTCTGAGTTTGAAAAGGGAAAAGAGGAAGAACGTAGGTCACAAAACACATATATACGCTTTCTATATTTAGAAAGCTCCGGACCCGCTAAATCCGAACCCGATATCGAATTTTCACAATTAATATCAAACTGACCCAATTAAATCCACGATCTCAAGGAGATAATTAATCCACTAATTATTAACTCGGAGACACGTATCACTCGGTCTTGACACATTAAATCCACGAAACGGAATTTAATTGGACCAACGCAATAATATTAAAATAAAGAGCCAGTAAATTAAATCCACGTACCAGGCTCAAATTAGGGATGTTACAAAACGTGAAGATAATTGACATTATGTGTTCTCCTTTATTATATATCAGTCTATAAAACCAATGTGTAACATGTGTGTAAATTTAAAAAATTAATTTTATGCATCTTGTAGGATAAATTTTAAATTTATTTTTATCTAGCTATTTATATAATATAATAAACTTAAATATAAATATAAATTCAAATTCAATTATGAGTTTTGTATTAAATAAGATTTAATTTAGATTTACATTTGATTAGGCATCATTTAAATTATTATTTACATGGATAATTTAATTGTAATAGATTTTCCAAATATATGCATGAATCCTGGCTTTTTGAATAAAATATATAAAAATTCAGCAATATTTTAAATTTATATAAATTTTTCGAAACATTCAACAATTATATATGTTATGTAAGTTCAAATAATTTATATACATTTTCCAACCAGACTAATTTTTTTATAAAACTATTCTTATATTAAAAATACAAGTTTCTAATCTAAAAAACAAACGGTCTTGTTTCTGTAGCTCGAAGACTGAATTACGACCAAACTTAATTAATTTTTTATAAAACTGTTGGTTTGGTTTCTAAGTTTCTAAAAAACCGCAAATTACGACCAAACTGAATTTCTTTGAACCACACCAAACTTTTACTAAGAAGGTGTTTGAGTTTGCGTTTGAAAAATTGTTTTGGCGTTTTAGAAACTAATAATCTATCGGATAATAACTGTAACAAAAAGTGCCGTCGGAAATGTAGTGTTTGGTTTAACTTCTGTTGTTTGCTATCATAGTTATCAAATAATCAGTTTTTAAAGTGTTTGGATTTACGTTTTAACTTGTAAAATGACCAAATAATTACTTATTAAACAAATAAGCTACATTTTTTAACTTATGAAAAAGTGTGGTAGAATTAACTCTAAATGTAAATAATCATTTATTAACGTATGCAATCCAAATACTTTTAACCAATTATTTACGTTATTATAGCATAATAAATTAATAATCTTGTTTACAATGCAAAACTAAATACCCGCGGTCATCCGTAATTCCATATGACATTGACATATCCATATTTCCATGTTATATTAATACATTGACTATCTATATTATATTAATGTATTGATATATTTCCAATTCCATATTTTCATGCATGAATATCTTTTTTAAAAATTGAAAAGTATTGTTTTCCTATTCAATTTCAAGACTTTAAGTTACATTTTCAACAACATTTAACTTGATGTATGACGTGTTGATGACTGAAGTTACTTTAAGTTTAACGTAAAAGAAAATAAAATAAAATTGTGAAAACTAAAATAATAACAAAGAAAAACTGAATAACCAAACCGTAAAAAAACGTACAAACACGGTTTTTGATTTTCAAAAAACTGCACTTTTGGTTTTCAGTTTCGGTTGTTTGGGTTTTATGTAACATCTCAATTTTGGTTATAGATACGTGAATTATTTCATGGGATTAAATTAAATATTGTATTTGAGCAGGACGGATTATTGAGTTATACGTGGAACCGTCACGTGATGAGATTTTGGGTTAACCGGGTTAGGGTTTTAAGTTTTAATAAACGATTATAATTTTGAGGATTATTAGTTAATTTGGGACCCGATGATATAAAGTCTGTATTTTATGGTAGCGAGATCGTATATTGGGTGCCAGATCGAGTTTAAATCGAAAACATGTATATTGTTGAGGTGGTTGTTACTTGCTTCATAATTTCATTCCCAAATCAGATTGTGAAAGGTGTGTGTGTGTGTTTCGAGTTGAAGCAGCAAACAACGACATCAATTTAGGTCTGGAATCTGTGATTGAAGCTCCAAATAGCCATAAAGTGTTTGTAATTTTGGAAGTAAGTTAAGCTCCAAATTCTTCGATTATATGTTGATTAATTATCCTGAGATTGTAAATTGAGTTTATATGAGTTATGGAGGAAATTCGACGTGTTTTGATTGGGTTGTATTGAGTTGGATTCGAGTGGGGAATGATTTCCCCTAGTCTGCGAGAAAACAGAGCTTACTGCTCCTGTTTGTTCGTGAGCGCGGGCCGCGATGTTCTTGAGATGAGCCCGGCTGCGTTGCTTTTGAGCGCAGCGATCGAGTTTTGGGGTTGTGTGAGTTATCGGGGAGTTGTGTATAGAGTTTTGGGTTGTGATTGTGATATTGAGTTATTGTGCTGTGATTTCATGGTCTCGAGTCGATAGGATTGGGGATACGTGCAGGGAACCGAGACTTGAGTAGGGAGACTTCAGAGAAGGTGTGTTTGCATGCTTTTCTGAGATACTTGTACGATTATTTATTTAATACTTGCATGATCTTTTACTGAGCTTTCTTACGAGCTATACGAGTTTTCTTACAAGCTTCTATTGAGATAATATCATGAATGTATTACTGAGCTATTGTGAATTGTGTTTTATAATATGAGATTTGAGACATTTGAGCCATCGAGTTACTAAATCGTACGACTGGGCAGGGGTCGGCTCGCTCCCGATTCCCTTTTGAGTCCTAACGGCTGCTTTGTGCGGTCTAGGGATTTTGGTACGTGGATTCGTCCACACGAGTTGAGTACCTATCTGAGTTATCTTGTGGGATCTCATATACTTGTTCAGTAGAGAACGTTGAACGTTTTATTATTGAGTTTACTTTTTATTGAGTTTTTGTAATCGTACACTAACACTTGCATTCTCACCAGCGTTGGCTGAGCCGTGTGTTTATCTGTGTGTATCTCAGGTGACCGGAGTATTAGTAGGCCTGCTGGACCGAAGTAGGTTTGTTGTGACATCTTTTGGGAAGTTAGCTACCTATTCTAGAGGTAGTTATATTTTGGGAACTGTTGTATATACTTCAAATATTATGTAGTTTGATTAAAGACTTCTGTGACCTAATTGTGTAAATTAAAGTTTTAAATTATCGGGGTTTCCACATGAATGTATTGGGACTGGTTAGAGACTATTATAATATATCCTTGATGATGTGTTATTTATGTGACATTGGAGATTAATTCGAAGATGTTACCGTTTATATATAAAACCGCACCATACACAACCGTAACATCTATTGGCAATTCAATATGATCACAAAACATGGTATATACTATTTCATTCTGATCGTGTTGCATAAAATACGAGAACTACAGAATAACTTGGTGTTTAGGAAAAGTCTGATTGTGTTGCATAAAAGGTTTCAATAAATTCTTTGGTATCCAACTTTTGTTTTTTCGTTTTAGGATGCTCGTTGTGTCAAACATACATTGAAGGTATATTATATAATTCTCATGAAAACTACATTTGTTATATTATATGAGTATGCTTGTAATGTATGTGTACATGTATGTACGCTATGCTTGTAATAAAAAATTGCAAAGTGTAGATTCTTATGATAAAGTATAGTAGATGATAGATCCAACGAACCATTCATCAAAAAAAAAAAAAAAGAATGATAATAGTTTAATTATTTAGTATTTAAGTATAGCTAGCTTTTTTATTTAGTTTTTCAATTAATTTATGATCATGAATTATTTCTACAACTAAAAGCCGATATCTGGTTAAGTTTATGTTTAAACTTTATTTTTATGTTTAACTAATATAATACCAACATACTTTTTAATATGTATTTATGTATTGATATCGGTTCATTATTTTTTTATATACATACAACAAGGTACCTAGGGGTGACCAGTAATATAGGTAAATCCATATTGTCATAGATTTATATTAAAGTTAAATGTCACACAATATCAATTTTTTGAAATGTATCGGTATGGTACGTTAAATTTTTTTTTTTTTTTTACATATATGATACATTAATTTTTCTTTTTTGCTTACTAATATAATACATATGATAACGTGTGACTAGCAATAGTGATAAAATTTGATGTTCATATATATCTTCTTTGTTTATGATTTTCAAATTGAACTTTTGACCTATAAGTTCACCTATATATTTCATAGTTTACTTTTCATTTTCAAATTTGATTTTTTTAAATTTTTTTTAGATTTTGAATTTGGAATTGAAGATTTTTGAATTCATTTTTTGACTTTTTTTTATTTGTTTTAGTCATAGATTGTCTTTTGACCATATCTACCAACATTGATAAAAAATAGATAAACTTAGGGGGTGTTTGATTGCATTTTCCATTAATGCTATCTGGATTTAGAGAGCTGTCTGAATTAAGTAATGCTGACTAAAGAAATAACTGAATAGATAATTAATGTATGATTGTTTTAGTTTGAATGAAATAAAATGACAATTTTTAACATTCAATTAAATAATATAAAAAATAACATACACTTCTGCTAAGACTTGTATTGGTGCTTTAATTGTTATTATCCATGATCATAGTAGTATACTAGTATAGTAGTATAGCAGAATGCAACCTAACATAGTGCTTCTGGCAATTTGACTTGTATTAGTGCTAGGAGAATGCAACCCAATCCTTTTTCCTAAAGCCATAAAACTCCATAGTTATTGTAACAGTGATAGCATTTTCCATATATATATATATATATATATGTGTATATATATATATATATATATATGTGTATATATATATATATATGTGTATATATATATATATATATATATATATATATATATATATATATATATATATATATATATATATATATATATATATATATATATATATATATATATATATATATATGAGTGAGTTCAATGGAAAACCAATATGCATCGGAAAACTTTGAAAAACCAATCGTAGCCCTTAGATTAGATGCACATGTGATATTAGATTAGTGCATCACGATGCACTTAAAAATATATGCATAGGGGTAATTCGGGTATATTTTCCTGAATTTAAATATTCATCAATTCTATATTCAAATTTTAAAATTCCATAATTGATACATAATTCAAAATTTAAAAATCATACACATCCAAATTTAAAAATTACAAAATGATTATACATCGAAAATCATCTACAAAGATTATGTTGATGCATCGTCTTCTTCTTCATCGTTCATCATTCATGTTCGCGTCATTCGTATTTATTCATCCTTCAAACGAGAGTGACCATCTTTCGCGTTCATGCATCATTTGAAACCGATTAAGACTCACAAAATGATGATGCATCACGACCTTTGTATTCATTCATCATTCAGAATTATGATGCATCACGACCTTCAATAACTTAAAACCTTCAACACCGATTAACACTCACAAAATAACGATGCATCACAATCATTTTCATCAAAAACGATCTGCATCATCTTCATAAAAACATTCTGCACCATCTTCATCTTCGTCATTTTTATCCAAAACGTTCTGCATCATCTTCATAAAAGACATTCTGCATCATATTAATCTTCGTTAATAAACGTTCTGCATCAAAATCATCTTTGTTTCATCGTCGTCAATCACATTTGTTTATCATCTTCATTGTGGTGATTGTTGTATCTTTTATAACGAAGACGACAATGGTGATGACGATGTAGGTGGTGTTAGTTGTTGCATTGATGGCGGCGGCGGCGGTGCATGCAGTTGGTGGTTGGCGGTAGCGGCGCAGGTGGTGGTGGTGGTGGCGGTGCGGCGGTGGCGAAGATGGTGGTTAGAGGCTTTTCTACAATGGTGGATTCAAATTTGAAAAATGATTGGTCAAATTTAAAAGCTTGATTTTAGGAATTATATTTTGATTGATTATTGTAATTTCCTTATTTAAAGAAGATTTAAATTTAGAATAAAATAATTTAGTCTTCCTAAATTACCCTTAATGAAAAACGTGATGCATTGAAGTAGGGGTGAGCGACGGGTACCATTTCCCGAACCCGAACCGGTACCGAATTAATATATTCGGTTCGGTATTCGGTTTTTAAATTAGCCAAAATTCGGCATTCGGTTTTTTAATTAGCTAAAATTCGGTATTCGGGACCGAACCGGCACCAATTAAAATTATACGGTTCGGTATTCGGTTCTTTCAAAACTAATAATTCGGTTTCGGTATTTTCGGGATCGGTACCGGTTCGGTTCGGTCCGGTACCGAGCTCACCCCTACATTGAAGGGCTTTGAGGTGCATGGATGTTTTCCAGGGTTTTCTGATGCACGTTGGTTTTCTGTTGAACCCCTCTCTAAGCTTGATTTTAATAAGAACCGACAACTTTGACTACACCATTTTCCAGAATATCTCATTGTAACATCAATGTTTTGTTTCTTCCATCTAAAATCCCTAATTTTCTCCTATTAACAAAGCAATCTCACAAGATCAAAAGAAGGTCGAAATTAAAAGCTGGAAGCAAAGATGCTTGAAATAAGAAGAAGAAGAAGAAGAAGAAGAGGAGGAGGTTGAGGAGGGAGAGGGAGTCGAAGGGAACGGAGTCGCCAAAGGAATATGACGAGGATCACAACACCGACCAAAGGGAGATCGCCAGTGAGGAGAAGGAAGAAGACGAAGAGGGAGTCGAAGGGAACAGAGTCACTAGAGGATTGTGATGAGGAACACAACACCGACCAAAGAGAGATCGCCGGTGAGAGGCACAATGCCGGCCAGGGGAATGTGAAGCGTAAAGCCATAGCGTGAAGCAGAGGCGACGTGCGTAGGTTTATTATGGGCAAAAAGAAAAGAGAGTGGGCTGATTGGGGAACACACAACTCCTATTGACGTATTAAATGGACTGACCGAGATTATTTCTGATTTAGATAAGTTGTTTTCAAACAATACTTATTTTAGGTGGGCTGACCGGATTTTTAAGATTCAGCACAATATGTTATTATCAAACACCCCCTTAGAATAGACAAAATGTTTTGAGTCAGGTAGGATCAAACGGACATGATAAGTGATAACACAAAATCCATATCTATATAAAACAATTATTAAAAGAGTAACTAATTTACCGTCATCCTCATATATATAAAACAACTATTAAAAGAGTAACTAACTTACTATTTGTCATCTGCTCATAATGTCAAGTGGCATCCTCTACCATTAACATGTGTAAATTAGTATTTCTAGATTTATTTTAAACTTTTAAATCAATTTCCTTTAAAAATAAGATTATGTTATATCATTAAAATCTCAAAAAGGAACATTTGAAAGATATTTTAATAGTAGTAGTGGTAGCAGTATTAGTAGTAATAATATGAATAATAATAATAATAAACTTAAAAGTTATTAAAAAATTTGATTCTTCGACCCATCGATGGGTCCGAGGATGAAAGATGGGAATGAGAAATGAGATTCTCGGTCATTTCCATCCTTTTGTCATGATATATTTTCATCTGATCTAGCATTCTAAAATTACGTATTGAGATGGGTAGGCCTAAATTTAAGACATTAGTTGACACTTGCATCATTTATTTATGACTTGAAGTGGTAATATGATAAGATTAAGAGTAAATTACATAAATGATCTATGTGTTTTAAATGCAAATCACAATAATTTAAATCACAGTGATTCCCAGGAATTTCGTGAACCAAACGTGTCCTCAAAGAATTTTGTTGGTATTATACAATGTTAATGCTTATATTTATAATATATTTACCAGAATATGGTTCGTGTGAGTACCTAAAAAATGCAGAGTATCGTGAGTACCTGTGAACACACGAGTTTCGGATGTGAACTTGCTCCGAAAAAAAGTTTTTTTTTTTTAGTTTTTTTTCATATTCATTTGGATACAAATAATATAAGGTTATTCGTAAAAAATTATATACATTCACACTTTCTAGCATTTTAAAAGTCATGTGAACGTGAAAAAATTTATGTTAACATGCTTAGTTGCGAACACACGTTCACAACAGTACAATTAATGTAAGTACACACGTTTCACATAGTTCTAGTGTGTGTTTACGTGTGATTTTTTGCAAGTAGTCTTGTATTATTAATTTAAACATGCTAATGAATTTTTTTTTCAAAAAAATGGTTTTAAGCGAGGTACATCCGGTACTCCGCAAAACTAGTGGTACTCATTTGAACCCAAATCATATTTACCATATTAATAAAGTAATTAATGTGCGTATACAACTAGGCATTTTTTATAAGATTTGGAACAAGCCCTCGTGGCTTATTGAGTATCCAACACATTCCAACTAATGCTCCGTCCAAGTTGCAACCTTTTAAAATATTAATCACTTGATATTATGAATTGTATGTGATTCTTATAAAATTGATCAAGTGGCCTAATCTTAATTATCGCAATTCATTCTTCGTAATTATCGCAATTCATTATTCGTACTTGCAATTAGCAAACAAGTATACATAGTTGTATAAATGTTTATTTAATTTTGCAGTATAAAAAATAAGCAAATTGTCAAAAAAATGTAATATAAAATATTAAGTTTGATGATAAAAGTAACATGAAATTTTTTAAGTTAAAAATGATCATAAAATTTAATTTTGACAAAATATAAGTATCGGTAATCAATTAAGAAGATAAATAAATGCCTTTATGATTCTTTCTTAGTAAAAAAAACAACATTTCTTTATCATTTCTCGTCTAAAAGTTGAATTTCATGTCATTTCTTGATAAAGTTTAAAAATTTGTCTTATACCTATATACTTTTCACAGTTACTTGTCCTTTTCTTAATATGTAATATTATTTTTATTTTTATTTTATTAAAAGTCATAAAATTTTTATGCTACTTCTCACCAAAATCAACTAAAAGATTCTTATAATAAACTTATTTTGAAGAAACTAGACTTATCACAACGTGGAGATTGTTAGACTTTATCAGTTGTAATCAAATCTGGAGGTTTATTTGTACTCGTATAATAATTGATAGGTTAATTATGTACGGACTTTAATAGATTAACTCACGGGGCTTAGGCCTTATTAGGTTTTTTTTAAACAATAACATACATACATATGATGAACACACTCATAACAATATGATACGAATATTATATCTCTGACTGAATGATTACAAAAGCTACATGAATGACTGATTACATGCAAAACCCTAAAACAATCTATTTATAACCATGCAAAAACACATGTATACTAAACCCTAAACCCATGCATCTATTTGAGCCTTTAAGCCCATGTACACAAAAGTTCCATTCATTACAAATTTGGCATTAAACATAGTTTTATCTATTACAAAATAACCTCTAAAATTATCACAATTTCTAGATCTTACATATGTTAGTCCTCTACATAGCTATGGGATCCATCACACGGGTGTGTTGATTATCTTGTGTGGGCATGTAGCCATGTAAGACCCTTGTTTTTACCAGATTTTGCTTTTGATCAAGGAAAATGGACATTCTCGTCTACTTTTTCTAATTTTCTTGCATTTGTTGATTTGACGACTTTAAAATTCTAAAACCCAAATGTGTATGAATTTAGAATTTATGAACTGAAAATGAAAAGTGGCTTTGATACGAGGCATCACGGTAAGTAATTCACTCAAAGCATTCCATATATGGCCGGAGAAATCAGACGTATGTAAGCTCTATTCGCCCAGAGCATTACTTCCCCATAACGAATAGGCTAGCTCTATCTCTCAATGCCACAGGTTTATGTCTCTAACGAATCAAATTGGCTTATGGTGTGCGTTCATGAGCCCGTGCTTTCAACAAGACAGTAAAGTAATCACTCATCATTGTTTAGTTGTCTGTCACTCGTAGTCTCTGCGTCGAAGGTGGTTGCTTGGAAGGGTTTGCTCTACCAAGGATTGCCAAGCATTTGGTACAAGGTTCCTCCTCTTTTCAGTAACCAAATGAATCAAAAGCAGGAGCAAGCTGAGAGTTGGGAGAATTCGTAGGCGAGCATAAAACCATCCCAAATAAGGTAATGAAAGTCTGAATTCAATATGAAGGTGAACTTTTCTTCTTCTGGACAAACGAAGAGCTACCTACGTATGGTTAAATAGAGTTATGATTCTTCCTGAAAGTCTTCCTTGCATGCTAAAGTGAACAAAGGCGGTACCAACTACGACTAGATCTACACTTTTCTTTTACAACATAGGAGGGAGGGGCCGCCTTCCTTTAAAAAAGTCTTTCCAATTGCCTCAACCCTTATCTCTTAAAGCTACGACTTCGACTTCGAGATCAAATATAAGATGTTTCTTTACATTCCTCGCGGGCTACTGATTTCTTCCAAACATGAGATGTCTATAATTTACTAAGTACTTTGTATAACTCGCACATTCATCTACAAACCTTTACAGACGAAGACACTCTTGAAACAACTGGAGTAAGAAGTCCCCAAATGAGCGTATTATGGGAGACATACTTTCATATATGACTTGCTTAGGGGGTCATTACCAGTAAACAATACATGAACTTAAATAGCAAAAATCAATAATTAATCGTTAAAATGAGAAATTGGGCTTTTAACAATATTAAATCAATGAAATAACTGTTTTATCAGTTTAATAGGTAACGAATAAAAAGATTATAGCATTGAATAAGACAAAAAAATATCCGAAAACTTAAAAGTCAAAAAAAAAAAAATCCAAAAACTTAATCATGAAAATAAATAAAAGAAAATTGATTTTTTACAATATTGACCTTAACAAAAAACAATGAAAATTAAAAATAATTAGGGGTACCTGTGCAAAAAAATAAACCCTCGAGTTGGACTCTTTTTTCGATTAAAACTTCCAACCATTTTTCATTTCACAAAAAACTCATAAGCGTTAAATTCTCACAAAATTTGGATATTACCATTTGTAACTGATTGAAAGTCACAAGCCACCGTCGATAAGTCATTAGAATTTTACCAAAAAAATAAATTCCAACAAAAAACACAAATTTGAACAATAAAAAAATGTGAATTTAAATCATAAAATACAGACAAATAAGTTTACTAAAAAGAAAGCACGTCAGAATCGAAAGATTGGTTGACAAATTGCAACCAGTTTATCAAGTTACAAATCATTTTTTTAGATAAAAAACCTCATTTTCATAAGCTTTAGTCGGTTGGGAGTTTAATGGTTAGGATTTTAATAAAATAATCCAACTTAAGGGTTTTCTTTTCCCGCAAATTTCTCTTAAAATTAACTAATCGATAAACAAAAACTGCACAAGATAAGGATCACCATCAGTTAACGTGATTTCTGGAACTTGTTAATCCGCTAAGAGTCTCATCCATCAATGTGATCAATACCGTCTTCATGTGTCATAACGTATATGCAGCAAATAGAATATTATGATGTCGACTTAAAACTGTTTATTACCGAACGATAAAGTTCGACCAGATTTTGGATAACTGTTTGTCTGTTTAAACAACAAAAACTGAACATAATCTTTCAAACCAAACTAATGCACCAAGAGTAGGATTTAAGAAACCTCCCAACTGCTATTTCCGGATAAATTTACAAACAAGAATTTAGACCCATAGATTTTGTACTACATTTTCAGATGCGTTAAAACAAAAGAAACAGAAAGATGTTTGAACATTGACTGTGCTCCATTTTGAGTTTGGGTGCAGCCTCCCTCCAATAAAAACATACATAATTGATATGAACATAATAATAGATGTAGTCGATCAGAAAACATCTCTACAGGCATTACCATCGGAAAGCAACAGATCTTACGTGTGGCAGAAACTCAGTCATACAACCCCTCTTGTTCCCAGATATCCACAAGAAAATTTACCATCTCCTGTGAGAAAAATGTTGGGTCAGAAACAGCATTGTATTTGTAGCAAGAAAGAGCTAACTGTGAAAATTTTGAAGTCAAAGATATCAATTTTAAGGAAAAAAGTCGAAAACTAAAAATTCCCTCTTGTACTAAAGTAGATATTTCCCAATTTTGAAACTTCTTTTAGATGTGATCATCAAGGGTTTTCGGAAAGAGCTCATGCTGTGGAGTAAAAATGTATATTTTTTCATATGCTATATTTTAGTTATTAGAACTTTTTATACTAATAGATCACTTTATTTTTAAAATTGTCCCACTTACACCACCTGACCGGATTATCAATTTCACATGATGTCCAAGTCAATGACATGTCAACTAATTAGATAAAAAAAATGATATCGTTTTGTCACTTTTTTTTTTTGAAAACCAACAATGATTTTATAGAACAAAACATAGATTTTAAAAAAGTCAAGACATTGTGTATTGAGGTGACATACATATACCGCTAGGTCAAATTTTAACTTGAGAAACAAGACATCCTGTTACTGGATGGATTTTGAAAGTAATAGTAACCTACCAGATATGAAAAAAAGTTCAGTGACTGAAAAAGAACATTTAGCTTTTCTTGGACTTGAAAAAAATACTTTGTTATTATACAACATAACAATTTAAAAAGGGTTTTAAGCTGGTGCTATTTTGAACTTGAAAAATACAACATGAAATTTAACAGAAGTCAAAATGTAGCTTTTCTTGGATGGCTTTGGCTTAAGAAAAAGATGCACGATAGGACTTACCGGTAGAGGGATAGGCCGTGTAAAGGGCTTGTTTGTCCCAAGCAAATTATCGTAAGTAGCATTCCAACTACAAAAAAATATGGTCAGATGACATACTATGTATGTAATTCACATATTCAAACCCCAGGCTTAGTCGATAATGTAGTAAAATGCCAATCAAACCAAATATGAAGACGTCCAGATCTGTAATGGTTAACTACACGGACAAATAAACATGTATAGATGAGTCATCAGATGTTAACTCGAGGCCTCGAGCATACATGTTACTTGAATTTGTTTAAATGAAGCAGATTCGTAAACAACCACCGAATTTTGAACTAGTTTTCATAATGGATTCAGATGCTCAGTCTCACTCGAATTCAAATGGTAGAAAAAATATTTTGCATTTCTGAAATATAATTAAGAAATCCCAGTTAATCGATAAAACCAGATATGTTTACAGAACAGATATGTTATAGAAACACAAAGGTACATCCCCGTTATTGTTCTATAATATTAGTCACTAGTAATCTAAAAGGATTTGGTCCACTAAAAAGAAACGCAAGGTGTATTGGAGTAAAATGCACATAAGCGATCCAAATCCATTCTACGTAGGTAAGGTATAGTCAGGGCTCAGGGGCATAGCCAGAAATGAGACACAGTGGGTGCAAACTTACAGCAATAAATACATATAAAAATGTCTACATGTATTTAATTTACATTAAGCTTGATACCCAAACATATGAAAAACTTTTAATTTGTAATTATACACGATATAAATATTAATGCAAATATGTTGAACCAGTAACAATTTTTCAATAATTACCAAGAATTGATGGTGTTGTTATTTATAAAGAAAATTAATTTACTATAGTTCCAACATATCTTAAATATCATCAAGTGTTAATATCATATATGCAATATACTACATGAATTTTAATTGATGCAAATCACTAGAGGCTGTTTGTTTGATTTTTCCATTAAGTTCTGTCTGGATTTAAGTTGACTGACTAGATTATATTGGTTGTCCAGATAAAATAGTTATTATTTGTTTTATATGCTAATCAACCAACTGAATAAACTAAACGTATATACTTACCATCCATTTTAGAAGTTTTTTTGACAAACAGAAATAAATTTATATTACCAAATTAAAATCATTAACACACATACATAACAATGACAATACATCAAAATTACAAGACCTTAATTATTTATATACAAAATTACAAATCAATGTTATCAAAAAAGGATTGCCAACAAGAGAATAAACCTAATTCAATAAATGAAGACCCATCTAAAAAAATACATCAGGCCGCATTATTAGACTGGGGGAGGGAAACTTGGATATAAATGGGAACTGGATCTGGAGGAGAGTGGTGGAGAGACTTAATTAAAAGTCTGACCATGTCCTCCAACTTAATAAAAAAGCCATAAACAAACAACCACTATATTTTTAACCAAATAAGTCATTGAGTCATTAAGTCAAATTAAGTCACAAACACACCCTTAAATCTAACTAGTTTATAGTTTAGCTAATATTAATAGGCCCCTAAACAAAATTTAAGAAAGCAAATTATTTGTGGGCCAAAGTAAAAAAATAAACCACACCAAAAAGAAGGATTCAGATATTAGAAGCCACCAACTAATTTTTGTGACCTCCGACACAGTCCATCCTAGCGCTGCCCTGTGTATAGTCTAAAATTTGCACTGCATTTTAATATTGACGTACTTCCTTGGGACTTGAATCTGAATTCAAAAATTGGGCAGTCCACAATACAAATTCAATACATACAATAGTTAAGAAGATTTAGCCAAATGGCATTCAAATTTAATATTGTTGGACAATCTAGTTTATTGAAAAAGAATATTTATAACAACTATCTAATTCAGAATAGAAGTGTTCTCACAAGTTCCAGTTACCACTTTTAAATACGCATACCAGAAAAATATTAAGAGTTACGTCCTTCACTCCTTCCTATCTACTTCTGCTTCTATTTCATCATTGTAGACCAACTTTAAGATACATTCATGAATACAAAAACCTATCAAGGTGGCAGATGACAGCATTTTTACCTACTCATCCATAAGGTCCTCAAAAACACTTTATCATCCTTCCTCGATAACACCATGATACCTAAAGTCAATTTCACTAATAAGCCCCGTGTAGTTACCGCTAAGAAATGTTTATAATTTGTAAAATGTAGTGATAAAGTATAAACAAAGGGGGTGAAGTGGTGAACACCGCCCGTGGGCACCCCCACCAGCATGTCTCATGGACATCATGAGGGACAAATTTCACAATGTCCTAGAGCAAGGAAGATGGTGCTCTAGTTTGAATCTAAGACCTCACTTGTAGATTACCACCCCCTCCACTAGGCAATCATGCAGGAACAATTTCTAAATGACATGGTACTTCAATGATGAGACATAAAATGCAGACGCAAAAAGCATTTAATGCTCCAGAATCCAAAAAGTTGAAATATTTATATCATTTCCCTAGAAGATCAAGTACCAGTCCTAAGCAACGACATATTAGAAGATATGACCAAGGGCATATGTCATTTGGCTCATAAATTAATGAGCTTATTTTACAAAACAACTGATTTGGTGTCTAGAAATATTCTAGAATAGTAGAATCTAATATTATGCCTGAAACCAGGTGCCTCTTAGACTCTTTCCCTTTCAGGATGTTCAAGTATCTTCCATATTTTGTTCATGCATATTCAAAAGTGTCCTAGATTCGAGTCTCCCTAGGTTCAACCTCTTGGAGCCCACCTGGTTTTATCCTTAGATAAGTGACCTTATCCACAGGTTTGTGGGGTATTAATGAAGCCCCAGGTTAGCATGGTCAACAAACTTGACTGGACAGAGATTTTCCTGCTTACCCAATAACACAGTTAAGAGAAGTCTTTTGTTGTTCAAGATCTACCTCACCTCCCTCAGTCTCTCCCTTTCTAACTAAACGCTCTCCTGTCACAACATAAATGGAAGTTGATAGTAGTAAAAGTGATTCAATATGTAACTATTCTACACTGGTAGCTACACTTTTGACCAGAACAATTTAAGATACCAAATTTGGAAGAGGATAGTATGAAGGGAACGAAATTACAAAAACACCATTTAGAACATCCCAAAAATAGTAACAAGACTAATCTATTTGCTATTGATATCATGTTAAAGAATTAAATCAGAACTAGATATGTTTTTTAAAATGTCCATTTCTATAAACCTACATACGGGAACATACTATCATTAAAAGGACAAGTAAGATTACAATAAACTTCCAAAAGTCATAAATGATAAAATTAACTTTGCACCTTATGACAGGTTGTCGAGTTTTCTTTTTGTGGTCAGGTGCCTTGTCTCCAATCCATTGTTGCCTTGTTTGGTTCCAAAGAAGAAGACCTGGAAGCAACAAAAAGCTAATAAAGTCCATCTAACTTAGAGTTGGTAGTTGTAGCCCATTATTAATTTAAATAACGGTTGGTTTCGTGTTACGCTTTATTGATACTGGCTCAAAGAGGTAAAATAAGAAAAGGTAACTAAAAAACGAAACAAGGGGACAAAGTTTAATCACACGTTTAAAAAAATCCACTTGAATTTGTTTATTTAAAAAACTTGGATTATTATGACAATATATTCTTTTGCAATCATATTTAATGCATCAATTATTTGTAAAATTGTAAACAAAACCTGTTTTCACCCAGGCTTAAAACTACCATTAACCAACCTGAGTTCCTGCCCCTGCCTGTTTTCCCACCATAAACTAATTTTAAAGAGGATATTCATAAAAAAATGTCTGCAATTTGCAGCTTTTTACAACTTGCCACCAGTAACGATCATAAAGGTTAGGCATGATGCGATCATAGTAGTAATGACAGGCTGACAGCCGAATAGCCATCTGATAATTTTGTCAATTTCACTTCCCCCAAGAAAAGTGGTAATTATATGGACCAAAGAATCATTAAATACGATACACTGTTTTGTTGGAACAGAAAATTCCAATGAGGACTGCCAACTTCAAGTAAAAGAAACCCTGCAACTGTTATTACTATTACAGGCTACACTCACACAGATGAATGACTGAAAATCATACCACGATTTACAAATTCTGAAGGATTGCTGCCAGAACTACTTTGGGGATCCACTGCTGGGTTGCTAGTTGATGAGGCGCTTATCTGAGACTGAGTTACACTGTTATCCATCTCATATGTGCTGCTACTCCAAAAATCTTCTAGTATACTATGTTTATTCGATTCTGGGACTTTTTTAAGACCTCCAGTTGGCTTATTATCAGTATTCACAAATGGAGCCTTAGTACAACATCCAAGACACCCTCTGTTCTGTTACAAAGAAGGTTTACAACCATAAAAATGATTAGAATAATAAAATTTTCAAAGCAACAAAAAAGGTAATTACAATGCCAAATGCCAATGTACATTATTTAGATAAATGAGTGCTTATATGCATTTACCGTAAAGAATTACAATTTGCAACCACCTTCTCTCTGTCAAGAATCAACTGCAAACTACGTGCTCCACACATTGGACATAACAACTAGTCAACTACTATGTGAATTTACTGACATTTCAACCCATTATTCATTCAGGTTAGTTTAAAAGTCGCTTTATCTTTTCTAAGATGAAGGCGTTAGATTTAGCACGTCCTCTTAATAGTAAGCCATACATTTGTGTCAAATCATTTTTGTGCAAACCATGTTCAATACCTATGCTTCCTTCCCCCTTCTCTATGTATGTCAGCATATTTAAGCGTTTGTTTTGCTTCTTACCCCCTTTACCCTTCCTCTTATAATTCTACTAGTTCATGGGTTTGTTGGGGACATGGCAGGGTTCTTTGTGCGAAACTGCAAACCATGTTCAAGACCTATCATTCCTTCCCACTTCTCTATGTATGTCAACATGTCAAAGTGTTTGTTTTGCTTCTTACTCCCTTTCATCCAACCCCTTTACCCTTCCTCTTATAATTCTACTAGTTCAAGGATTTGTTGGGGATATGGCAGGGTTCCTACTCTTTTTTGTGATAAATGAAGATTACTTGTTAAATTAAAACCACAGATGTGGAACCAATCCTTTTTGTGCTTAAACTTCATGTATAACAACTGACGTTACTTGTCATAACTTTAATTCTTTGAATGTGCAACAATATAACATAACTTTGGTTCATATTTATGCAAATTTACGATGATCTATAAAGTTTGGTGCTTAATCTTGGTTTCAGCCAATTAATAAATGCATCAAAGTTGTGTCAAAGCATGGGAGAAGAAGCAAAGTAGAGACTATCATGTTTACTTTTTAGTATTTCTGTAGAATTCCTAACCAAAAATAGAATCTAAGTTGCTTATGTTCTTTTCTTTGTAATTGTCTATGTTAAGGGTAAAATAGTCAGGAGTCTTATGTTTTTCTATTTGTTTTTTAGGGTTAAGGTTAATTAGCCCATGTCATAGAGTGTGTGTGTGTGTGTGTGTGTGTGTATAGTGTGCTGCTTCTGCTCTGTTTTTATCATGATAAAAATTAAAAAATACAGAAAACTAAGAACTCCCGATCCTCTCTACGTTTCTAGACATTTCTCTAGAATTTCAAATGTAATATTGGCTTTCCAAAATTGCAAGTTGCAGATAAACAGTACAGATGAAGTCATCATATGCTTGAAAACAAACTTACTGTCCAAAGACTTACTTTCAAATTGTATGTTTAAAAATTCATATCAAATAAATGAAATGAGAGGTTTAGCAATTTACAAAACACTGACATGACTATGTATGTGTAGGTACAATATTAGAAAATAATGTGTAGTTAAAATACATGGCTCGAGAAGTGGTAGTGCATTGGAATAGAAGTTCAAGAGAAAACTTTACATATATCCATGATTTCTATAGAACAAATATCAGAAATTTGCCCCATGCCATCTGGAAATTCTTGATTTTACACACCCATTGAAAGACATTTATTTACAACTCTCACAGCCCAAGGAATAAGACCCAAAAAAAAGGGAAGAGTGGACTAAAAGATCTTCCATGTAAAGGACTAGATTATCATCCAACTTTTGCATCACTAAACGAAGAAGAGCACTACAGTAAGCTTTAGAAATCAAACTAGAAGTTTCTTTCTTAAGAGTCAATTTAACTGACAAGCGAACACTCCATGTACATTGGCTTTTTGTAAAAGCAGGTTCTACACGATAACAAAAACCCAAAGAAATAAGCTCTCATCAATGCAACAAGTGCATCATGAAAGTACCCCTAACATCACATTTGATTGTCATTTTTTCATAAAGTTGAGCTTAAATAAAGCCTACTCAAATAAGTATAACTCAGTTTACCAGCAAGGTAAAGAATATAAGAGAACAATCTCCTCTTACCGACTAGTTTCAAACAAAAGAAAATTGCCTTGTTAACAATCAAAAAGAATATCAATAATTCACATTTTTAAGATCTGCTTCTTTCTCTAATCTATTTCTGTTCTCAAGCAATATATATTGTACACCCTTTCCCACCCCTAAAAAAACAAATAAACAAATTGCAATAATTGAAACAAGACCTTTTTGGCTACAGCATTAGAAGCTAATCCCAATTCTGAGTCCATGTATTGAAGTTACCTTTTGAATTCGTGAATTAGAGTGTTATTCCATGTTGTACGATTTATGGAAGAAATCAAAACGTTTCATACACGTAATCAATGAGCTTCTAAATATAATACGCAACGTTATTTCAGTTACTGGTAGAACAGAAGCAGTGTTTAATTGAATTAAAAACTAAGATTTTGTAACAACTCCAAATGAAAAACACGAAAGAGAGAAACACTGACCCCATGAATTCGAAAATTTTGCAGATGCAATTGGAAACTGATCTGAAAATTTGCATCTAAAGATCACGAAAACTCAACGTCAAAGAACCAAAATGTATTTCCTGTAAATCGAATCGAAGAAGGAGTGAACACAGTGACCTACAAAAACACCAAAACAAAATAAAGGGAATTTGAAGCTGTAATCGGACAATTAGTCCAAAATTGGGAGAAATTACAGGTTCAATATGCAAATTAAAAGGGAAAAGAGAGAAGGATCTGAAAACTTACCGAAGAACATGATAGTTATTGGTGGAATTGATAAAGTGCGGAGCTTGTGTATGGAGTATTATTCTCTTTGATTGCCAAATCCCACTGAAAGTTGAACCCTTGGGTTCTTTTGGGTTGCTTTACAACGATCCGGTTTTCCTTAGCTTAAAAGTTATTGATTAGCCACTTGCACCCCCTCAATTTCTTATATTATTCCATTCGCCCCCAACCAATAAAAAGAAAGGATATATACGTGTTTACTCACAAGTCACACCGTCGGGATGAACAAAAAAATCCGTTTTACGCAAATCGAAACGTATCAGTTTTTGGTTCTTATAATTTTTCAAATTGATTCGTAGTTTCATACGATTCAGTTCGATCCAGTCTGATTTTGTTCTTTTTTCTTTGTAAATATTGGAAAAATTTGAGACTAAACCGATGTCATTCAGTCTAGTTGAATTTTTTGTTTTGGCTTTTTCGGATTCAAGGTGGTTCCAAATCCGAGCATATCCCTACACACCAATAACCCGTTCTCCAACAACATATTTTAACCCAAACCTTATGCTAAGAGCAAACAATGATTTAATAAACAAGCCAAAATGTATCTCTTCGATTTAATAAACAAACCATTAGTAGTATAAGGTTTATAGTTGTCAAATATAACTAATAATTTATTTATTGATGACGTGAAATGACATTTTTATTATACGTAAATTTAAAAAAAAAAACATGTAACGGTTTAACTATTACGGATGCTGTAAAATGTTTGATCCGGCTTACACCAAACTACAATGACTAATCTTAACTCTGATAATCTCTATAGTAATCCAATTGAGTTGGAAACTGCATTCTTACTTCAATAATATAATAAATTGAAATAGACTAGTAAGACATTGAATAAATACGAAAAATCATTTGACTAACACAATCAACCACTTCCATTCTACCCTCATACGTATATTTATATGTGTGCCAGAAAACTAATCAGATTTTCAATGTTTTAAAATTAGTTTAATCTATTAGCTTTTAGAGTTACATATAAAATTGGTTTATGAAGGTAGAATGCATGGTTCAAATCTTGGTAGTGACAAATGATTAATAGTGTAATTGAACATCAAAATTAATTAATTTGATGTTGTAAAATATTGATATGTGTTTGTATACATAGCATTCATGTTATTATAATTGTCTAATTCAATGTTGTAACATCCAAAAATTTAAATTATTGTACTTGAGGTTTATTAGTCTGAATATCTAATTTAATGTAATTAAGTTGGATTGAAATTGGATTAATTATAAAAGTTGGTTGCTTTATTCAGGAATCAAATTTTAATTTATTAAGTAAGTATGATTATTAATAAATGTTGGTGGTGAAATTCTAAGGTAAAAATTTGAATTTAAAGAAATCAGATAAGTTGAGGGGTTAATTGTGCCAAAATCCGAAATTTATGAAATAAAAGACAAAGAGTCTTTATTTTGATTCATTTCCAAAAGCTCTCACTCTCTCTCTCCCTCTCTCGGCTCTCTCTCTCATCTTCAATTCAAGATCATCAAATTGTGGTATTTGAGGTTAAAAATCTGGATTCAAGTTGTTAAGAAGGAACTAAAAGCATTACAACCAACAATTTAAGGTAATTGTCTCTCAAATTTTGCAAAGTTAAGGGTTTTGGTTCGGTTTTGATAAAATCCGAATCATAGATTTGGAGTTACAGATGTCAATGCATGTGTTATATTATTGTGGTTATGTCTAAATCGAGTGTTAAGGAACTTGTGTACTAAATTTCAGGCCTTGAATCGACCCCTAAGTATGATTTTGGAAAAAAAATTAGTGTGTGTTTTGAATGTGTGTTCGACGGTTGATGAAAATGGACAAAAAAAGAGTTCGGTTTGGTACGTAAATGTGTTAATATTGGTGTTAAAAGTGTTGAAATTGAGTATATTTGAGTTGGCATTAATTGTTTCATGCATTGAATTAGTACAAAAATGATTGAATTAAATCTGGAAAATGACACACTGCACAAGTATGAACTTGGATGATCCGAACTTTGGATCTGTCATGAACTCGGAGGTGGTCCGAATTCGGATCTGATATGAACTCGGATGTAGTCCGAACTTGAAGGTGGTCCGGATTCGGGTAAGGGTCCGAATTCGGGTAGGGGTCCAAATTCGGTTATGGATCCGAAATTTTGGGTCAATTATTATAAAATTTAAGTTTCATGAAATTAATCAGCTATTGACATAATGTTGTGTTACAACTGACTTAACATGTCCCTTGTCGTGTTGTTTAACCCACAGTGGGGTACTTTGTGAATCCGGTTGAAAGCCCGAGGAGAAATAAAATAAACTGAAATTAACTAACGCACCCACGGTGAGTACATATGATTTCGCATGTTTATATCTGCTTTATGTTAACTATTGCCTGCTGAGACATGTAGTTTCACATTCATTTGGAATTCTACTAACTTGCGTAGACTTAGATGCACATTGATACTTGCTGCATGTCCGTTCTTTTGTTGTGCATCTTTCGATGGACCGACGGGTCGCATCTGTATTCCGAATGTTACTGCGCTATATGACTCGGAGCTGATCCCTCCGAGGTTCTGGTAGGCAGTAAGTCATCCCCGATGTTATGTCTGTCTCAGATGGTTGGTTTAATGCCGAGCCTTGTGCTCGAAGGAGCTGCCGGCTCTTGTGCTGTACTTTGTGTACGTAGAGAGCGTGCATCGTCGGTGTTACTCTTGGGGGCTTCATAAAGATTTATAGAATGCGTAAATCTGTGTATTCACTAAGCTTTGCTTACCCCTCAGTTGTTGACATTTTTATAGGAAAAGGAAAATCCGCTGCGGGACCTTCTAGCTAGGTTATTGATTGAAGTCTTGAAGATCATCTACTAGTCATTTTGGTAACTGAAACTTGGGATTGTTGCTGTAATATATATTGGGATATTGTAATAATTATTGATTATGTAGACTTAGATTGAATCCATGTAGCACCATAGGATGTTTAAAACTTGTATTTTATTTATGTTTTTATTGCTTCCGCACTTGTTTAAGCATTCAGATCATTATGTGGTGTTTAATGCTCGGTGTATTGTAATGGTGGTTATTGTGGCAAGGGTGTCACAAATGTGGCAAATCAAATTATTGTTTTTTTTTTTTCAATTAAATTAAATAGCAAGTGACAGTTTAGTGATAAAAATGAGGGAAAAAGAAAGATAGAATCGTTAAAATGGAACAAATATAATAATTGATTGATCAAATATGAGATAAACCCTGATTAATTCATGAGATGATTTTTTTATTGAATATTCAATAATTGGAAAATCTAATAATGTCCCTAAATGTTTTGATTTTTATCATCAAATTCGGTTGAAAAACAATAAGACATCAAGTCACTATCTTGCTCAAAGATGGCCATGACATCTTCCTCCAAATTTGCCCATACTTCAATTCCATTCCCTTCTTTGGTATCCATCATCATGATTCCATTCCTGAATGGTGTGTTTGTAACACTAATCCACCTTGGTTTTCCCCACCCAAAATCTATTTCATACAATGGGAATCCACACCAACTACTAAATGTAAACACTTCAATTCCATTCCTTTGCAACATTTCCCCAATCTTTTTACTATAATTCAAGATTGCAAAGATCCCATCTTTAGAATCTTGAACTTGTTTCATGTAAACCTCACAGAATTCTTTAAACCCATGTCTCAATTGGGCCACTAAGCCTCCCAACTCGATCTCCTCGTCTTCGTCTAGGCTTTTCTCGACCAAAAAAGACCCGACGAAGTTGCCGAAAGAGGTTTCCGGCAATGGTGGGTTCAGTCGTCCTCGCATGTTCACGAGTGTCATTGCTATTGATGACGTTGTCCTAGGCCCAACAACCGACTTCTTAATCGCGTTCATAGCACATTTCCATATGAGTGCCGAAACGGCTTGAACGCGCGTAGAAGGGGTTGTTTGGGCCTTGAGTGACGATATACTTGATGCGTTGAAGACAAATCTCTTTCGAACGAGCTTTTCGTTCATTGGAATGTCAATTCCAGTGTTGAAATTCAGGAAATCGAGCCTTGGGAATAAGGACGAGATGATGAAATCGGGAACCAAAACTGGTTTATCGTTCAACGAAACATGTGCCCATTCACGAATAAACGTAAAGAAGTTTGCTGCATCTCCGATCTTATGCGAAGAACACGCGCCAATTGCAATTCCACCGCATTTGAACAAGCTCAGTTGAACTAGTAACGGAATCGTGTGATCAGGATTGACAGAACTCTCGGTTAAAGGAACAAATTGGCTCATCAAATTCAAATCACATTCTTTAAGTACACCAGATAAGGAACAATCAACAATGGCCTCAGAATACGGGATTCCGGCATCATTGCAATCAACAAAAACATCTCCATTTACACGTCCAGCGTACGGATAAAACGATGACAAAACTCTAGACAAAGAGATCTTGAGTCGAGTTAGGTTCGAGTCTGGTTTAGCATCATAAAAGAAGATTATTGGAGGGTAGACCAAAGGCGATAACTGGTCGAAAAGAGATAATTCATGGGTTCTCGGGTGGTCGGAAGTCGGGGATGAAGGTTTAACGATGTGGTTCGCCGTAATCTCGACCTTGAACACCATCGTTTCTTAACGAATACTACAAGTTATTAGTGAACTACCATTAAGAAAGATTAATTGGTTCGATATATGCTAATTTGGGATTTAATTTAATCTGTTTTTGAGTCTTAGAGGACAAAAACTTCGTCATGTTTGATGAAATTTCGTTGCCGGAAGGCATCTACTCATAAATATCGTCACCACACACATAGTAATTAATCCCTTCAATTCGTGTATAGTTCGGAAATTCTTTTATATAATTATCTATATCTTATAACAAAAGAAGGGAGAATTTCATATATACCCCTCCAAAACTTCATAATATCATATATACCCAACCTAAAATTTTAATATCATATATATCCCTCCTAAACATCATAATATCATATATATACCCAATTTTAATTATTATTATCACATATATCCCTCTTAAACATCACTAATATCATATATACTCAAATTCATTAATTTAATTATTTTTAAAACATTTAAAGCTCATAATTAATATTTCTTATTAATTAATGACCATGATACCCTTACTCATTTCTTCTTTCAACTACTAAACTTCAAAATATCATATTTATCCAACTTAAATTAAAATATCATATCACTTTTTAATAATTTTATATAATTTATTTTTGTAAACTTTAATTAAATAAATTCTTCAAACTAAAACAAATTAACATTAAAAATAAATATAAAAAAATTGTATCATGTTTTTGCTCGTTTATAATCAAATCGTATCGTCTTATTGTATTTTCTTATTTTTTTATTCTACAGTATTTTATATACAACTAACTGATTATATATTATGTTCTTTCAACAATTATTTAAATCAAGATAATGGGGGCAAAAAGGTTACTTTAGCTTGAAACTATACAAGTATTATGAAACGTCCCAAATGGAAAACATTGCAATTTTCATGGGTAGGAGAAATTATAAAGGTGAACGCTTATTATGGAACAGAGCAAGTAAACGATTTATGGATTTACATTTGTAACTTACAATGATGATTAGAACTCACGAATATAAAACATTATGCAAATGCCATATAGACGTAAAGTAAATAACCACTCTAGATATTGCACCAAAAAACCATGTTTTCAAGATATACAAAGTGGTAATCTGATTTTATATTTAGTTATGTACTAATTCATTTTTTTGGGATAACATGTTCGTATAGTCAGCAGAATGGGTTGATTTTACACAGCATCACGGACATTTATCATCTTCCCCTTCCGATCTGTATAGATTTTGGAACGCCATGTTATCAGTGAAACTAATTGTTGAAATAACATAATATGTAATCAGTTAATTGTATATAGATTACTGTAGAAAAAAAAAAACAAATAAGAAAATACAATAAGACGATACGATTTGATTAAAAACGAGCAAAACATGATACAATTTTTTATATTTATTTTTAATGTTAATTTGTTTTAGTTTGAAGAATTTATTTAGTAAAGTTTACAAAAATAAATTATATAAAATTATTAATTTTAATTTAAGTTGGATAAATATGATATTTTGATGTTTAGTGGTTGAAAGAAGAAATGTTTAAGGGTATAATGGTCATTAATTAATAAGAAATATTAATTATGAGCTTTAAATGTTTTAAAAATAATTAAATTAATGAATTTGGGTATATATGATATTAGTGATGTTTAAGAGGGATATATGTGATATTAATAATTAAAATTGGGTATATATGATATTATGATGTTTATGAGAGATATATATGATATTAAAATTTTAGGTTGGGTATATATGATATTATGAAGTTTTGGAGGGTATATATGAAATTCTCCCATAAAAGAAAATGTTTTCTGCCACATGGCGCTCTCTTAGAGCTCCAATTTATTAACTTTCCCGTCTTTTTTCCTAAAATAAGATGACTCTTATTTTGGTAACACATGTCATTTAATTAATTAAATTGAAATCAATTAATAATCTTTATTATTCTATTTACCTAAAATAATTTAAAAATATCTTTTGTATACAATTAACTTTTTTTCAATATCAAAATACTAAATTTAAAAATACTAATAATAGAATAAATTTTTATGTATAATCGTTGAAATAAAATAAATAATTTTATAAGTTAGAAATTTTTTTAATAAAATAATAATCTTTTTTTCATAATCAGAAAATAAAAATTTCTTTTAAAATTTATAAAAATATAAGAAATTATTATCATTTTAAAACATTGAACAATGAAAAAATTAAAAATATAATATAAATATCTATATCTATATCTATTTATATATCAACATCTTATAATAAAAGAAAACAGTTTTTGCCACACAACGCACCTTTAAAACTCCAATTTATTATTTTTCCATTTTTTTTTCAAAAATAAGATAACCTTTATTTTGATAACACATATCAATTAATTAATTTAATTTAAATTAATAAATAATCCTTATTATTCTTTTTATCTAAAATAATTCATAAATATCTTTTACAATACACTTTAGCTTTTTTTAAATATCAAGAAACTAAAAACTAAAAAAAAAAATACTGATAATAGAATAAATTTTTATGTTTAATTCTTGAAATAATATAAATGATTTTAAAAGTTAGAATTTAAAATTTTAAAATAAATTTTAAGAAAATAATAATCTTTTTTTCGTAGAAATTAAAATAAATTCTATTTAAACTTATAAAAGTATAAGGAATTATTATCGATTTAAAACCTTGAACAATGACAAAATTAAAAATATAATATAAACAATATATAAAAAGTAATTACTATTCATACATAATTAAAGTAAAGGAAGTAAAATATTATTTGACAAACCTAGCTTTAATACTTGAAAATATAAAATACTTTATAATAATTATTTATTATTATTATTATCTTTTTAAAAATCTAACCCATGTAATACATGGGTAATATACTAGTTATATATAAAAAATAATATCTATCTATACTATTAAAAGAGTTTCTAAACTATAATAACATCTTTCCTTTTGCCACGTCATTTACTGATATTATTTTTAAATTTTAAAGCAAATCAAATCTATGTAAATCTAATACGCGGATTAATTTAATAACTAACTAACTAATATTAAACAAACTTTATTATTCATATAATTATTATATTATACATACATATAAATATCAATTTCTAAAATTAACTCATGTAATACACATGTATTAACCTAGTGCATAGTATAGTAATGTCATGAGGTGCACTTGCCTCCGTAGACGACCGTAGTTATCAATGCCTCCTTACATTTGGTCATATCTTAAAATAAATAAGTTGATATTTAAAAATTTTAGGTATTATCAATATATACCGTGGATGAATTTCTGTTACTGTTTGATGGATAGTTAAGCAAGTTGCCAGACAGTCAGGTAAGCATATATATATATATATATATATATATATATATATATATATATATATATATATATATATATATATAGGGGTGGGTTCAATGGAGAACCTTATGCATCGAAGAACCTTGGAGAACCACAATGCATCGCTAGAAAAACTAAAATGCATCACGTAGAAATTGATGCATCACGCGGGAATTTGATGCATCATGTGGAAATAATGTAGAAATCGATGCATAACGCGAGAATTTGATGCATCACGTGGAAATAATGATGCATTACGGGGGAATTGTGATGCATTTGTGGTGGTGCATGGAGGTTCTTCAAGGTTCTTCGATGCATGGAGGTTCTCCATTGAACCCACCTATATATATATATATATATATATATATATATATATATATATATATATACATATATATATATATATATATATATATGTATATATATATAGGGAGGTTCAATGGAAAACCACCATGCACCGGAAAACTTGTGAAAACCGCACTGCACCACCACAAATGCATCAAAATCCCACGTAATGCATCAAATTTCCCGCGTGATGCATCAAAATCTCACGTGATGCATCACCTTATTTACAATAATGCCACTGCTTTTTTCATGAAATGCACCAAATCGGACGGTATGCGTAGGTTTCCTTAGTTTTCACGTGCATAGTGGTTTTCCATTGAACCCACATATATATATATATATATATATATATATATATATATATATATATATATAGAGAGAGAGAGAGAGAGAGAGAGAGAGGATATGGATTAGATGAGAAGAAACTTATGGTGAGAAGAGGCGAGAAGGATTCTACACCAATCATTTCCTTCCATTAATATATTAATGTATTAATGGAGATTTTGATTTTAGGAAACAATGTAATTAAATGAAGGGTATATTAGTCCCAAAAAATATATTTTACATATTAAAGTTTTCTTTTATTAATTTTAGTATTTTTAAAACCATTGATTAAGTAATATTTTGATTCACTAACCATTGAGTAATTCAACACGATGACGCAGTAACCATTGTATCAAAGAAATATACTATGCATTAACCATTTGGGTTTCGATCCTATGATTCAGTCTTTTAAGAATCAACGATCCATTTTTATTTTCAAAAAGTGATCCAGTTTTTAAATTCATGATTCATTAAATTTAAAACATCCGTTCAACAAATTTACAACATTAATTCATCGCTTTATAACATTAAATTCACGTTAATACAATGATTCAACAATAAAAAATCATGGATTCAACAACAGAAAATTACATTGATTCAGATTTCATAAACATTACTTAAAAACACAAAGTACACTTATTCAATTTTCATAAACATTGATTCAATAGACTAACAAGAAAATGGAATCCAAATCAATACAAAAAATGAATCAAACAATAACTGATTCTAACACCGAAAATAACCAATATTGATCCAATAAAACTAACCATATGAAAAAATGAATTGAATTCTAAAAAAACCATTGATTTCTTGGATTATAAACAATAAATACAAATTGAATCCGAAAAGAAATACCATATTGAATATTGAAACAAAAATCGATCAAAGAGATAGACTTCAACGATGCAATAATGTATAGGCAAAGGTGTTCGATGGTGAAGCAACGATGGTCGAAGGAGGTCTCGAATAGGTTGTGAATAAATAACGGCAATGGCGGTTTCCGATCTCTCTCTTTCAAGAATCTATAATATATCTGATTTCAATGATCGACGATACCAATGGTATAGCGGCGATGTTGGTGGAGACAACGACGACGACGACACTCAAGAAATGATGGTTGTACAGTAGCTTTACGAAGAGGGGACTATTGTGTATCTAGACAATATTATGAAATTGAAATCAACAAGAATTAGTTAAAATTGGAAACCATATGATGCTTTTAATGAATTTCCAATTATTCATGGTGCATTAATTGGTTTCCATATAAAATCAAAACCACCGTTTTATTATATAAAAATGTTTTATAATGTAAATTAGGAATAATGTTTTACTAATCTAGCCCTAACTCTAATTTAGTTAACAATGACATGTGTCACTCATGTATTACTTCTCACTCTTCTCACATTAAGGTTTCTTCTCACATGATCCTATATATATATATATATATATATATATATATATATATATATATATATATATATATATATATATATAGGATTGGGTTCACATGATAACCCCTATATTTCGTGAGAACGTGAGAACCACTCTAAAATTTATGCATGACTGTATAAAATTGTGCATTTGATACTAAAATTAAATGTTTATTATGATGAATTTATGCATTTCATGTAAAAATTACGCATCTCATGCTATAATTTATCTATTTTATGTACGAATTGTGTATTTAAGAAAAATTGTGCATTTGATGTTCAAATTTGTGCATTTAGTTTATAATTTAATGAATGTAATTTTAGTGTTAGATTATGATATTTATTAATATTTAAGACTAATAATGATTTTAAGTAAAACTTTTAATTTTGAAATTTGTGCATTTGATGTACAAATTTGTGCATTTTGAAGTGGTTCTCACGGTAATAATGGTTCTTACCGGAACCCAACCCTATATATATGTATATACATATATATATATGTGTGTGTATATATATATATATATATATATATATATATATATATATATATATATATAGAGTCAGGTTCAAAAAAGTACCTCTCGAAATCAAGTGCACCCGAAGGTACCAACCTTAAAAAACTTTTTTTAAATTTTTTTTCTCATAACCATGTTTAAATTAATGTTATACACATGATATATGAATTTCACATACATTCACACTTCCTGTGTCCTTAAAACTTATGTGAATGCTCAATGCATATCTATGTGAATGGTCATCCATGTGAATGGTCATTTCACACAATGTGAATGGTGTGAATGACCATTCACATGATATTTTCTTATCATTCACAAGAGTTATGATGTTGCTCCTTTTGAAAAAAAGTATTATAATGTTGTCTTATACATGTCTATTCAAAAAAAATATATGTGAATGATCATTCACATTAGGGTACGCTGGAATCTCATAGGTACGCTGATGAACCTGATTCTATATATATATATATATATGGAGTGGATCAAATGATAATCGTGCTTAAAATAAAGCCGGTAAGAACCAATGAAAAATCGCCACATAAGCAACACTCATCTCTCTCCTTAAAAAGCATTATGGACATTTACTTTATTATTATATATGGTAACATAATTAATTTTTATTTTAAAAAAAGAAAATGAATTTTTTTCAAATTCCTTCAAAATCTCGGTCAACATATATGATCAAAATTCCTCAAATCCCCAAGATTGATTTTGGTCAACATAATATCACTATCAATTTCAAAATTTCAAAAATTGAATATATTACTTTCTTATTATATTGCAATATTTTCAACACAATCTCAATAAAAGAAAGTACCGCCGTAAACCACCACCCATGAATGATTCACAATTTTTCTTTGTCGTTACCCATGAACTATTCACAATTTTTTTAAAATAAAGTACCGCCGTGAACCACCACCCATGAATGATTCACAATTTTTATTGTCGATACCCAAGAATGATTCACAATTTTTCTTAAAAAAAGTATTGCCGTGAACCACCACTTTGGACTCCAAACTAACCGTGAACCACTCGCCAAAACCCTCTGTCGTCTAACCGTATACTCGCCTAAACAACGTGTACCGCCGTGAACCACCGTCAATGGCTCGCAAATCCCCTTTACCGTCTAACCGTAAACTAACGTGAACGACTTGCCGCTAACCGCCGTGAACCACTCGCCAAAATCCTGAGCCGAATTTCTCAATTTCTGCGCCGTGAACCACACCCATCTACTCAATGCATGTCGCCGTGAACCACACCCCTGCTTCTCACTGTCTGCCGCCGTGAACCACCCTCTGATCTTCCTCTCCGCCGTCTGTCGCCTGAAAACCGTGAATGCCGTGAATCACACCCGCCGCCCCAAATGACATATATTTAATTAATGGCATATAGTTGCACCCACCTAATTAATGACATATATTTGCCAAAAATATAAAGGTGAACAAATGACAAAATTGCCCTTTAAATGTTTTAAAAGGTATATAAAACTCTATTTAATTACAAAATTGTCACATTGCTTCCTATTGGTTGATTCACAAATTCTAGCAATTTCATTGGTTCTTATTGTCCTCATTTCAAGGACGGTCCTCATTTTATCCCCTATATATATATAAGGTCGGGATCAATGAGGTACCATATTAGACTGGGGTACCGGAGTCCACCCATGTTTGGTTATAAGTTTAAAAGGGTAATATAGTCAATTAGCTTTATCATAAATAATAGATGACAACTAATAAATTAATAGTTCCCTTAATTATAGGGATTTACTTCCATAACAAATCTATAATAAATTCCAAAACGCGTTTTAATGAACATGTTCAATTGGATTTGACAATGAGTTTTAGTGAACATGTTCAATCAGATTCGACAATGGGTTTTAGTGAACATGTTCAATCGGATTCGACAATGGGTTTTAGTGAACATGTTCAATCGGATTCGACAATGGGTTTTAGTGAACATGTTCAACCGGATGTGTCAAATAAAAGTATTTATTATTTTTATCAAACCGTTCGTGAAGGTTCAATTTCATTTACACTTTATTGAACATGTGCAATCGGGATTTATTGTGTTTTTAGTTGTTGTTAAGCGTTTTGGTGATAAACCAATATTGACATTATTGAACATGTTCAATCGGCGTTTATTGTGTTTTTAGTTGTTGTTATATATATGATCTATGGAAAACCATCTTTGACTGAAGTACTGGAAAACCATCTTTGACTGAAAATACTGGAAAACCATATTAAATGTACATGTTCATTACGGGTAAATGTTAAAATTAATGCACAACTACAATATACATATGTTCAAATGTGCATTATTATTGACTAGTTCACATCATTTACATGTTCATAAAGATAAAATGTTCCATTTCATGCAAAATAACAATATGCACATGTTCAAATGTGCAATATGCATGAACATGTATATATTACGCATTTTTGCATGAAATTAAACATTTTGTCTTAATGAACATGTAAATGATATGAATTAGTTAATCATAATGCAATTTTTGAACATATGTATATTATAATTTTACATTAAATTTAATATTTTATCATAATGAACATGTACATTTGATATGGTTTTCCAGGACTCTAGTCTAATATGGTTTTCCATTGATCTCGACCCTATTAAGAATCCTCATTATCGTGAGAACGTGTCTAAAACTTGTGCATTTATTGTATAAAATTATGCATTTAATATTAAAATTTATACATTTGATAAATTTATGCATTTGATATAAAAAAATTTACGCGTATCATGATAAATTGTTCACTTTTTGTACGAATTCATGCATTTGACAAAATTTGTGCATTTAATATTCAAATTTGTGCATTTAGTGTAAAAGTTGATGAATTTAAATTTTAAAGATAATTTTAATCTTAGATTATTATATTTATTAATATTAAAAACCAATAATGATTTGAAGTCATAAATTTAATTTTTAAATTTAGGCATTTGATGTATAAATTTGTGCATTTTGGAGGGTTCTCATATTCTCACGGAATTGAAGAGTTCTTATGTGATCCTAAACCATATATATATATATATATATATATATATATATATATATATATATATATATATATATATATATATATATATATATATATATATATAAAATAACATTTATGTTTTCCTGTGATAACTTTTGATATATTGTATTTTATTAAAATTTGAATATATCATTACGATCGCATTATTTTTGTCTACATTCTGATATAAAATTTATCGTCGTCGGAACCAATTTCGTTTGTCAGACAGGCATGCAGCTGCCTAAATATTTTATTTTATATATAATATTATAATTGTTTTGTTGTTCTATTAAAACGTTTGATGCATTATATTTTATAAAATTTCAAATATATCATTATGATCACTTTTCTTTTATCTACATTATATCATAAAATTTGTATTTCGTCTCAAGCTATTTTAAAATGACAAAATTTTTATTATTTAATTGATTGATCGATCACACTCTTTCGTTCATCATATGGTAAAGCTAGCTGGCCGGTAGGTAAACGATTAATTTTTTTTGTTACTTTATATATAATATATAACATTTTTTGTTTTCCTGTGATAACCTTTGATATATATTATATTTTAATAAAAATTGAATACATTATTATGATCGCATTATTTTAATATACATTCTAATATAAAATTTGTTATCATCAGAATTATTTTTATTAGGCAAATATGTATACAACTAACTAATTACTTTATTTCATACATAATATTTAATTGTTTTATTTATGTGTTACAACGTTTGATATATTATATTATATGAAATATATCATTATGATCGCCTTTTTTTTTTCTACATTCCAACTTAAAATTGTTTTTCGTATCAACTATTTTTAGAATGACAATTTTTGTATTATTTAGTTGGTTGATCAATCACATTCTTTTCATTTATAAACTTAGATTGAAACCAGAGAGTGATCCTCGGATGAGAATCACGATCGGTATCTAATGTTATTTTATTATTTTAAAGTAATATATTTATAAAAATACAGTTTATGATCCCACTGCAACGCACGGGTTAAGCAACCTAGTTAATATTAAAGGTGAAGAAAAATAATTTCATCTCAATTTAAAAAAAAACTGAATATATGCGGATTCACATTGAAGTTTAATAAATTTATATATAGAGTTATTAATATCATAAGTATGGTGCTATTAATTATCATCATGATCAATTAATGGTGCGTTTGTTTGTAATTAAACACGTTTAAAAATAATATAGTATACGAATTTCGGATCTAAATTAACTTTAGATTGTTTGTTTAAATTCAAGATTTAAGATTTTGTACTTTGAATTTCTCTTTGGTGACGTTTGTTTTGCTGGATTTCAGAGAAACTGGTGATATTTTTATTTGAAAATCATTTTCTTATCATATTTGGCAAAAAAGAGGGATTTCATTCCATCATTTTCCTTTAGCATTTCACAATAATATTTTTTTAAAGTTTTAGAAGTCTTCCTTACCCCCTATTATTTCATAATTTCATATCTTTACATTTCAAATTCCTAACCAAATGACAATATTACCATTATTTTCAACCTAACCACCACCTAACTATAGTTATTGACCCTACCCTACCCTACCAACACCTACCCCATCCCACCCCACCCTACCGTACCCTACGCTAACTACATATACCCAACAATAATAACTAGGGAAAATTATACAAAAAACAATATACTTTTGATATTTTTCGATTAAGTCACTGTACTAAAAAACGTTTCCACAAAAGTCTTTTAACTTGAAATTTTTTATGAATTGTCTTGTTTTATGGGATTTTTCAGAAGTTTTTCATAAGTTTTTGTTAAGTCAAAGGACTTTTATAGAAACATTTTATGTATACTGATTTTTATGAAAATGTTTTTAAGTTGAAGGATTTTTGTGGACATGTTTTAGGTACAAGGATTTATTCGAAAAAAATTGAAAGTGTGTTGGTTTTTTACATTATTTTTCCTAATAAGTATCTAACACTACCTACCTACACCAATCCATTGTACCATACTCTACCGTACCTACCCATCCCATCCCTATCTATCATACCTACCCATCCTCACCCCAACCCAACTAGACATCATATCTTATTCTCACCCATCCTACGTCACCTGTATCTACATATACATACCCATCCCATACTACCTTTTTTCATTGTAAACTTTATATCAAATATATATCGATTCAAAGTATGTTTTTAAAACATTTGTTTTATGTTTATATATTTATATTTTTTTGAATATATCTTTGAATTTATTAAAAAAACATTGTTCTTTTATTAAATTACATAAACGAACACATTACTGGCAGGATATTCATGAACGTATGTGAATGAACGAAACCTTTGTTCATTATCATTCATTTATTTGAACGAACAAAAATGTGATTCATAGAAGAATTTACATTGAACATTTGATTCATTTATGGCCCGATACACTACAAGAAAAGGGGTCAATTTTAGCAGCGACATCTAAAAAAAGCGGATAGATGTCGCCAATAAAGGCTTTAGTAGAGACACCATGTCGCCGCTAATACCAAAAAAAAAAAAACGTGCCCAATCTGCCGCCCTCTTTTCACCCCTTTCCACCTCTCTCTTTCCCTTTTCACCTACCCCACCTCTTCTTCTTCTCCATTGTGCGATTTTTCCTTCCTCCAAGCTCCAGGTTGCGGTTTTTTGAGTTTTTCTTTGTATTTTGTGTATTTTTTAGGTAAATATATGTAATGTGTGTGTGTTTGTGTGTTAGGTGTCTCTGATCTCGTCTCTCCCTCTCTCTCTCTGCCGCCGTTGAAGTCTCTCTGCCGCCGTTGCTCTCTCTCTTGCCGCCGTCGCGCTCTCTCTCTCTGCAAGGTATGTATTTTGTATGTATTAAGGTTAGTGTGTGTATTTGTATGTATTTTGAGTATTAGTGTGTGTATTTGTATGTATTTTGTGTATTAGTGTTAGTGTGTGTATTTTTATGTATTTTGAGTGTTACACTACAAGAATTAGTGACATCAGAGGCGACAGACAATAGAGGCGACACAAGCATTAGAGGCGACATGCTCTGTGTGTCGCCTCTAATGCTTGTGTCACATCTATTGAGTCGCCTCTAATGCCATTAGTGTGTGTATTTGTTTGTTTTTTGTGTATTTAGTATATTAATGTATGTATTAAATACAAAACGTCAAATGCAATATTAATAAAAGAGATATTAATTCGTAGTTTTCTAAATGTTCTTGCATTTACATACAAATATACAATCTATTATTTTGTCACAGTATATATGAATTGAAGAGTACGTGGGGCCATTATAGATCTATATATATAGATGTGATTAATTTTGTATTGGATCATAATACAATACTTGGTTCAGTTGCTTTCAAGAAATGGTAAGATATATGTTTTGATCACTAGACATCAACCAGATTCATTACACTCTCGGTAATTAATCATCCTTCTTTGATCTATTTGCAGGGTTTCTTGGTGATTGTGTTTTTTAGCTTTTGCTCCCTTTCATTCTTCCTGAAAATTGCGGGTGCAGCCACCTTTGATGTAACATCGTATGGTGCAAAAGGAGATGGGAATACAGACGACTCTAAAGTTCGTAAATCATGTCTACAAATCTTAATTGAATGAGAATGCATGCATTGAGTGATCGATCATAATTAAACACAATTAAGTAGTTGCTTTCTGATCGATTTCATTCGCAATGCAGGCTTTTATTCAAGCTTGGAAGGATTTATGTCAAGATAATTCAGCAAATCCAACATTGATCATACCATCTGCAAAAACGTTTTTAACAAGCTGTTTATCGTTCGAGGGTCCATGCAACTCTCCTGGAGTTCATATTAAGGTGACTAAAAAATATATAGAGTAAATTACATAAATGGTGTCCATGTGGTTTAACGAAAGTTATGGATTTAGTCCCTCAAGCAAACTAAGTACACTGGTAGTCCAAAAAAATGAATATTTGTAACATTATGGTCCCTCGATTTAACTTCTGTTAACTTAATTACCGTTAAATCTAGAGGTATTTTCGTCTTTTTACTTATACAGGGACCATATATGAAAATTTTTTAATATACTTTTTAATTTTTAAAGTTCTATTATTATTATTATTATTATTATTATTATTATTATTATTATTATTATTATCATTATTCACACCAATCTATACTATATAAAATAAGAAAACCATTTGGAGTTTTTGGACCATTGGATGGAAGGAAATCAATGGTCCAGATTAATGACAATTCATAATTATTAGTGAAATGTCTTTTATACCATTAATTAAAATCAATAATTATACCTATGCCATTTTTTTAATTCATTTTACAAATTTACTACCTTAACTTAATTACATTAAATTTTGATTTTAATTTTTTCATTAATGAATTAATATTAAATTAATATTTACCTAAAATAAATATGTGTCATTATTATCATTAATGATCATAGTTGAATTCAAAAGTACAAATTTGGATTTAAGTGTAGAAGTGTAGTAAATAAAGTTAAAAGTTTTTGTTAATCATTTTGCTAACAAGATTTAAAATTTAATTGATAAAACTTCAATTGTGAATATGATAAATTTTGATTGTTGATTTTCAGATATTCCATTTTTATATTTTATCATTTTCAAAATATATACACATTCACATATTGAAGTTTTTTGTTTCTTACATTGATATTTCATATTTGAAGTTAATAAAAATTAAAAGAAACATTTTTTGCAAACATATATTATCTGTTTTTAATAATACAATATAATAATATTTTTTAATTTAATATCAAAGAACTAAGTATTTTTTTATTTTTAATTTAACTAGCTTTCAATTTTTTTATTTTAATTATATATAAATTTTATAATATATTATTAAAATATAAAAAAAATATGTATTTTCTAAATCAACCCATGTAATACATGGGTTGATTAACCTATATATTATAATAAAACATAACAATTTATGTCATATGTCACTTCTACAATACAAGAAAATTTTATTTTTCCACCTCTTTTTTCAAATTTAACACACCTTAACTTAATTGCATTAAATTTTGACTTTATTTTTTTCATTAATTAATTAGTAATAAATTAGATTTTGTAACATTTAAAATTAATGTTTACATAAAATATATATCTATCATTATTATCCATAATAATCATAAGTAGATCCAAATGTAAAAATTTGAATTAGTTGTGGAAATTATTATTATTATGTATAATAAAGGAAAACATCAAATGTCACGTGTCAGCTCTACGTTCAATTACAACTTATAAAAAATAAAAGATAAATATAATTTAATATTTTAAAAAAGATAAATATACTCTATTTTTTAATATGTAAATAATAACAAATAAACACAATTATTATTTTTGTATGTTTTTAATTTTATTCATATACATTTTATATAAAAAATTTGATTAAAAATATCCACGTAATACGTGGGTATAAACTAGTTTATTTACAAAACAAAGCCAGAAAGCATACACAACAAAATGGATAACAGGGCCTACTTTCTTCCCTGTTGTCGGAGCTCCTCCGCCTCCTTCTCCTCCTCGCCGACGATTCCTCTTCTCTGTCCAATTCCATTTCCCCTCTCCTAACACACTTTTCGTCCACTTCACAAACCGCCGCCACCTTCTCCATTCTTTCTAACAAACGGAAACGATCCCAATCACCGGAATCCCATGAAACCAATCCGTCTAAACTCAATTTGTCGACTCATCGGACCCATCCCCAGATCCCTCGACTCCTTTAAACTTTGTTTAAAATGACTTCTTCAACATTCAAGTGGCTCTCATCTCTCCTCGAACCGCTGCTCGAGTGCCGTGACCCGGTTATCTCTCCGTTAAACCTCCTCGTCGAAACCCGGCTTGGTATCAGACTGTTTCGCCTTGCCACCGGTTCAGATTACCTGGAGATCTTACATTCCCAACAACGCCTCAACAAATACTCCCGATCGATCTTCTCAGTTGCCGTCACTATCGGGGTCACCGTCGCAAAGATCGATCACTTCTACTGCCGCCTCGAAGATGAAAAAGGCATCAGGTCTCCGATCTAGTTCCAGCGCTGGTAGTCCTAGGTCGGTTAGCTCTGGTACCACTGTAGAAGGAGGGGGATGATGAGAAGAAGAAGAAAAGATGATGACATAGAAGAGAATAATAATAATAATAATAATAATAATAATAATAATAATAATATAAAAATTAAAAGTATTTTAAAAAAATTTCATAAATGGTCCCTGTAGAGGTAAAAAGACGAAATTATCCCTGATATTTAACCTTCATTTAATGTCAGTTAGTTTGAGAGACTGATTTGTAGCAACTTTTTAATTTTTAAGACTATACATGTACTTACTTGGAGCTAGGGACCATTTTCATAACCAGAACCAAACCACATGGACAATTTATGTAATTTACTCAAATATATATTATTTGTTTCATCAAATGTCATCATATATAGTTTGTAATAAGATTAAGGGTAAATTACAATTTTCGTTCTTGTGCTTATATAAAAATTATGGATACCATCATTTTTATGATAAAATTACAATTACAGTACCTATAGTTGGAGTTTTGTTATGCTTTTGGTCCCTTTCTCTAATTTTTTTTAAAAATGTCGATTTTACCCTTTCACTTTATTACAATTTTGTTCCTTAATCAAAATATTTCTTTTATATTTTATTTTCTTAACAATTTATTATTTATTTAATTTATTGTTTATTTTTACTATTAAAAGTTAAATGAAGTAATAACTTATTTAATACGTCTTATTTTCATTATATATTTTTTATTATTACTAGTATTATTATTATTATTTTATTATAGTTTAAGTATTTACATTACTAAGTAGTAGTAATTGAAAGTAATTTGTATATGACTAAATTTCAAATACATGTTGAACTATTTATATATTTAGTTTTAAAAAGGGTATTTATGTATATTATTGCTTTTCATTTATAAAGTTTTTTTTAACTATTTATACGTTAATTTGTTTATATTTTGTCTCTACTTTATATTAATTTATACAAATACTTATAAATTTGGTAATTTGGTTATTTTTTGTCCAAATTCATACATATATGTATTAGTTTATATATTTTAATAATTTCTATTTTTATAAACATTATGTAACACCCACAATTCTCACACACATGCCACATCAATACAATACACAGGTGGCAATAACGCAAGCATCTCGTAATGCATATGTCATAGGATTAGCGGAAAACACTATTAATTAAGACTTTAACACATAAGCTGTCATACATCAAGTCACATGCTGATACAACATATTCACAACTGAATAACTGATAACCACTAACTACTGGTACAGTGCTGATCAAGTACAAAATACAGATAACAGCTCTAAAGTCTAGCATCAAAATACAGTCAGCATACACAACTCTAAACTGCCCCGATCTCTACTTCGGCTGCTGCGGCTGTGACTGCGATCCCACGGTATGGCTGCCTGAGACACGGAAGACTCGAAAACATACGCTGGACAGCTCGTGAGTACGCGAGGATTAGACACTGCAGATAAACACATATAACATGCACAACACAATGATATCTCAATACACATAATACAGCTCGATGCACACACATATCTCTGCTCAAAGGGGACGCCGTTCCCCAGCTAACAGGCCGCACACAGCAGCGGTTAGCTCACAATAGGCACAGGAGCGACCTGGCGATAACACTGTTGTATATATACAGTCTCATACTTCGTGACTGGTTAGGGACAGTCAGCCTGCGCGATCACATATCGCGGACACCTGCAGCTCAAACACATATAGCACGTATAGGGTAGAATAGATCATACCTGCGCGCTATACTCGGTCTCATACACAATATATCACAACACGTATACATAACTCATAAAAGTTTACGCGTGCTTTTACAAAGAACTCGAGTACTCACCAAATACCCAAAGCAATCGAAACCCGAACTCTATCGCTGCTCAGAACGCGGTCGGCTCGAACCTGTAATTAACACGGACCCCAACAGATTAATATAACCCGACCGACAAATAACAAACCCGAACACATTTATCGCAAGCAAACACAACCCACGGAATCACCCCAAGCAAACCGCCAACGCCCAAAGACCCCCACCACCAGACGCCGCATCGCGGGCCCGCGCTTAGGCAACTCGGTCGCGCCGCGATCGCGGTCGCGCCGAGGCCATCGCGGCCGCGCTCACGATATACCAGCTCTGTGCAGGTCGCAAAAATGGCAGAATCCAAGGTTTAAAACCTCCAAACTCGATTCCCAGCACCAAAACTTCCACAAAAGTCACATACAATAATTCATACAACTTCAGAACCCCAACTCATGGGTGACACAACACATACATACGAATTTAACCCTAAAACTCATGAAATCTTACCTCTTGGTTGCTTAATACACAAGATGAAGATGAAGATCACAAAGCTTGATTCCCACTTAGGCTTCCTTCCAATTTCTTGCTGCTCCAGAAGTTGCACACACATACACTAAATCTCAGCTTCTATTTTTGGCAAAAAGGGAGAGAAGAATTCAAAGGAACCCACATATATACGCTTTCTAAAAATAGAAAGCCCGAACCCGCTAAATCCGAACCCGATACCGCTTTTTCACAATTAATATCATTTTAACCCAATTAAATCCACGATCTCAAAATAATAATAATCCGCTAATTATTAATTCGGAGACACGTATCACTCGGTCTCGACACGTTAATTCCACGAAACGGGATTTAATTGGAAAACGCAATAATTATTAAAATAATGAGCCAATAAATTAAATCTACGTACCAGACTCAAATCCGGGATGTTACACATTATATGTTCGATTTAATTTTAAATTATAACGAAATATATTGTTTAACGTGTAATCCATTCAAATTCATTTATTTCATAAAGTTAATATTCATATAGATTACAAATATTCACTGTATTAATCCATTAAGCATAACAAAAACTACATACGAAGTTATAACAAAATTTAACAAATTAAGTTATGTTATACATATAGTATGACAAATTTTTATATTTTATTAAGTTTAACTTCGTGTTAAATATATGCATTTTATATACATATATATTTTTAGTTTCCAAAAAATTATATATTTTGTTAAAACGTTATATGTATATATATATACATATATACATATATACATACATATATATATATATATATATATATATATATATATATATATATATATTTGTGTGTGTGTATGTATATATTCTAGAATAAATCAAAATATATTCACTTAACAAAATAAATAAATTAAAGAGAAGTAGGTATTTATATGAGTAATATATAATATTAAAATCTATATAAATAAGTATAATTTTAAAAAATAAAAGTAATAAAAATGTTTAAAAATAAATGTATATATAGCTGAATAAATATTTGAACTTAATTGTAATATTAAAAATAATACAACTTATTAATATACAAATCCATATATATAAAAACTATTATAATTAAATTCTTGTAATAATTAATAATCAAATAAATAAATGATAATAATAATAGTAAAAGGCAACATACTAAAAAATAATACTTTAGTTAAATTGTAACAATAAGAAAAATCTAAATATCATATAAATAATTATAGGATAAAAGTAATTAAAATAATATAAAAAAGAAAGTAATTAATCAGGGACCAAAACTAAAACAAAGTTAAAAGGACAAAATGGTCATTTAAAAAAAATGATTGGTCAAAGGACTAAAAGCATAACAAAAGGACAACCACATATACTGAAATTGTAATTTCGACGTGAAAAAGATCATAACCATAATTTATATATAACCACAAGGACGAAAATTGTAATTTACCCTAAGATTAATGATAAGGTAATTAATTATTTATGTTTATGGTTGGTAGTTTTTGGGCAACATTACTGCACCCAAGTCTATAGCTGGATGGAATGGTTGCGAAAAAAATGGCTATTTGATAATTTTCTCATCAGTTAACAGACTTACTATCGATGGACCTGGCCATATTGATGGCCAGGGTTCCGTATGGTGGCCGGGAAGTAAGGTTAAGTTTTTTAATTGCTTTTTGTTCTAGTTTTTTTTCTTAGTAATTGGTATTAATACATTCGCTTAATTCAGTTTATTTCCTCAGCTGACAGGTCCAACTTGCAGCGGTTGCCCATCGGTATGATCGATCTATGCCATTTACATATATTTAATTAACGTAAATTACAAGTAATAATTAAATTAAACACTAACATTTCAATATTTAGATGTTACGTTTTCAATATTGTGATGGACTTCAACTAAGCGGTACAACATATATAAATAGCCCAAACAGCCATCTGAGGATTACTACTTGTAAAGGTGTTGATCTCGGAAATCTTCGAATATCAGCACCTGGAGATAGTCCGAATACTGATGGAATCGGCATTTCTTGGTCGTCACATATTAATATACACGATTCCACGATTCAAAGCGGTATGGAGTCAAGAAATTTGTAGTTTCTTCTATATATAAATGCTACTGCAAATTATAGACACATCACACATATATTGATATATGTATAATTTTTTTTTAAAATTTAAAACAGGTGATGACTGTGTGGCAATTAACGGTGGCACCTACGATATAAATATAACGAGGGTCTTGTGTGGACCTGGGCATGGCATAAGGTACCATGTTATGCTCTTTAATAAGATGTTTGCTTGCATTTTTAAAATAGAATAAAATATTAATTAATGATTTTAGGGTTTAGTATAAATTAATTTGGCGTCCAATTGTATAAACTGTTGAGAAACTCTCTTAAAACACATTCACATGATTTACTCAAACTAATCTTATATTAAACAATCTTAGAAATACACAAATGAAACTTTACATTTGGGTTCCTATTTGTACTAGACGAAAGGGTGCGAGTGAACCGACACAATGGTTCGTGGTACCCTTTCATGAACGTTGCGACTTTTACTAAAAGACGCAACTCTTCATGTTTACAAAATGCTACTCTAGGTCCTTGTACTTTATATAAATACATATTTAACTCTAAACTATTTACATAATCAAGATTAAACAAACATTCTCCCCCTTAATCTTGATTGTTTTTCAGTACGTCTTCGAACTTCAATCTTCTGTTCTTCTGTTTGTCTTCAACTCTTGCATCTTCTTGCTTGTGCAATCTCTCAACTTCTTTAGGTTCTCTACCTTTTTCTGCATTTGTTTCTCAAATGCTGTTTCTCTATCTGTATTTGATTTTGCTGAATCACATTTTGGTTTTTTTTTAACCTGCTTTAAGAAAAACGATCTACGATCAGTTCTTCTTTGATTGATCTAATCCCGATCAATCATGCTCTCTTTGGTCTAATCCCGACCAGTTTTTCTTTATCTATTTTGGTCTAATCCAGACCTTTTATACTCTCTCTATCTATCTGTTGATCATAATCCCGATCAGTTTCTCTCTCACTCTCACTCTCTCTCTCTCTCTTGCTTTCTTGTTATTGATCTAATCTCGATCAATAACTCTTTCTGCATCTCTATTTTTATCTCTTTTTCTCTCTTTCACATTTTGTTATTGATCTACTCCTGATCAATAACTCTGTCTTTCTCTATTTCTATCTTTCTTATTTTAGTTGTTGATCTACTTCAGATCAATAACTCTTTCTTTATATTTTTTCGATCTCTTGAACTCCGATCTATCTTTGTATCATCATTTTTATCTCCCGACATATTCTTTTAATTTGATTTTCTTCCTAAACCAATATAAATTTAAAAATAATTCAACTTAATTGTTCTGTCTAAACACAATTCTTTCTCAAACAATTTTAACGTTAACCTAACGCAAATTGTAACGGCAAATTTCAATCTTTAATTTATTCTCCTAATAAATTAAGTGTGTTTAAAATGAAATGAAAAAACCTGATGGGCTCTTCTTTTTAACTTTCTTGGGCCTTTTACTTTCTCGGGCCTCTACTTTTGGGACTTAAATCTCTTCGGGCTCCATTCTTCTCTCTTGGGCTTTTCTGCTTTTGGATCCGGCTTGGATCTGACCGTGGCCTGAGCCTGGGCTGTTACTGCCAAATCTCCTTGGTCCTATTCCTTTTCTTGGGCCTGCCCTTTTTTTGTTCAACTTGGGCTTCTCTTTTTTTGTCTTCCCTTTTCCTAATTCTAAACGACAACAATTTCTTTTCTCACTTTTTTACTTCCTCTAGATCGACACTTCTGCCTATTCTTGAAATGGAAAATTACCAAGAAAGGTAATATAAAATACAAAATTTGACAATAAAGGTATTGTAAAACATTTTTTTTGCCGAGAAAGGTAATGTAAAATTCTATTTTGGCCAAAAAAGGAAATGAAATCAAATTTTTGGCCAAGAAAGATAATCAAATATTATTCTTTTACCATAAAAGGGAGCATAAAGTTAAATATGTTCATTCTTAATTGGTCATCAATACCATTTTTTGTCAAATTTGAATTTTATGTTATCTATCTTGGCCTAAAAAGTTTTACATTACATTAATTGTCAATTTGTGAAATTTATATTACCTTTCTTGGTAATTTTCCATTCTTGAAACGTTGCTTTGCTTGTGCCTACTCCCAAACGACGTGATGCTTCTGAATCAGTGCTACTTTTCCTTCTAATCAAGACAATCCTTACTTGAACCGACATGGTTTTCTACTTAATCGGTGCTTTAATCCTTTAATTGTTGCCTGCTTGATACTTTGAATCGACCCTTGGTGATCGATTTGTCTATGGTTGCAAATCCTAAAACCCTAATCGGTGCCTTCGGATTCGCATGTTCTGGTTTGGATGGTGGCGGTTGATGGCTGTTGGTGGCAATCGTTTTTGTCCGTGGGTATACTTCTGCGGTGGTGGCACTTATTTATGTGGATTACTTCTGCGGTGCCTTCTGGAATCAGGTTTTATCGTTCTGATTCGTGTTGCCTTTATTTCAGTATGAGATCTATGAAATCTAGGGTTTACTTATCTGATTTCTATTAAATGCGATGGAGCTTACTGTTTCTTTGGTTCTGTGGTGTTTTGCATACCGTGATGAGAAGACTTACAGAATTTCTCTAGTTGAATCTTTTCTAGATTCTGAGTCTATCTTGTCTCTTGAAATCAAACCGATTTCTTGTTTGGTGCCGGTTGGTGGTAGAACACTATTGTGTTCGTCTACCCCGTGTATCAATGTGGCAATTTCTTTGCCAATCTCCGAAACGGCGATGTTCTAATCGTCGGGTGTATTTCTTCGATTGTATCTGCCTTCGGTAAATGATGAGAATCGATTAACATGTCGCTCTGATACCAATGTTGGGAAACTCTCTTAAAACACATTCACAAGATTTACTCAAACTAATCTTTATTAAACAACATTGGAAATAACACAAATGAAACTTTACATTTGGGTTCGTATTTGTACTAGACAAAAGGGTGCGAGTGAACCGACACAATGGTTCGTGGTACCCTTTCATGAACGGTACGTTGCAACTTTTACTACAAGACGTAACTCTTCATGTTTACTAAATGTTATTCTAGGTCCTTGTACTTTATATAAATACATATTTAACTCTAAACTATTAACATAATTAAGTATTAGAGTAAATTACATTTTTCGTTCTTGTGGTTTGATGGTTTACCCGGATTCAGTCCCTCAACCTTAATAAGGCCAAATTTCATCCTTATTTTGCTAATTTTGTCTACTTTTAGTCTCTCGTCCGTTATTTAATGACATAACCGTTAAATTTGTAAGAATGACATTTTTACCATTTTCACTGTGACGCTTTTAGTCACTATGGTTTTTATTATTTACCCATTTATAGTCCAGCACTTATTTTATTTTATTTTATCTTATAATTATATTATTTATAGATATACTTTATTTACTATAAACACACTTATTTTATTTATAACTATACTTATCTTTTAATATTTTATTTATTGTTCGTATATTATTCAAAATTTAACTTTTATTTTAATTAAACTTTTATATTTTCTTTACTAATTTATTTGAAAGTTCATCTTCTTTATTAATTCTAATTTTTATAAAAATATTGTTGACATTTATATACGTAATTTTTGTTAGTTGTGTTTATGTAAATATAATATCGTCGATATTTTTCCTCTCCAATATCACTATTTGTTGATTTCTTCAAGTATCTTCCAACCTAATCAATCATTGACACATAAATTATATACATATGTGAATATGTATTGGATATATATATATATATATATATATATATATATATATATATATATATATATATATATATATATATATATATATATATATATAGAATCAGGTTCATCAGCGTACCTATGAGATTCCAGCGTACCCTAATGTGAATGATCATTCACATATATTTTTTTTGAATAGACATGTATAATACAACATTATAAGACTTTTTTTCAAAAGGTGCAACATCATAAATCTTGTGAATGGTAAAAAAAGATCATGTGAATGGTCATTCACACCATTCACATTGTGTGAAATGACCATTCACATGGATGACCATTCACGTAAATATGCATTGAGCATTCACATAAGTTCTAAGGACATAGAATGTGTGAATGTATGTGAAATTCATATATCATGTGTAGAACATTAATTTAAACATGGTTATGAGAAAAAAAATTTAAAAATATTTTTTTAAGGTTGGTACCTTTGGGTGCACTTGATTTCGAGAGGTACTTTTTTGAACCTGACTCTATATATATATATATATATATATATATATATATATATATATATATATATATATATATATATATATATATATATAATTAAAAAAATCAAAAACCTAAACCGAAACAATATATTCAGATATAAAATTCAAACTATACTCACTTTTAGAATTCACACACACACACACACACACACACACACACACACACATATATATATATATATATATATATATATATATATATATATATATATCTATCCAAGACATAGTCACATATGTATATAATTTATGTGTCGATGATTGATTAGGTTGGAACATACTTGAAGAAATAATGAAATCGGAGAGGAAAAATATCGACGATATTATATTTACATAAACAAAACTAACAAAAATTACGTATATAAATGTCAACAATAATATTATAAAAATTAAAATTAATAACAAAGATGAACTTTAAATAAATTAGTAAATAAATATAAAATTTTTATTAAAATAAAAGTTAAATTTTAAATAAAATACGAACAATAGTAAATGTAAATAAAATATTAAAACATAAGTATATTTATAAATAAAATAAGTGAATTATATCTATAAATAATATAATTATAAACATAAAATAAAATAAATGTTGGACTATAAATGGGTAAGTAATAAAACCATAGTGACTAAAAGCGTCACAGTGAAAATGGTAAAAATGTCATTCTTACAAATTTAACGGTTGTGTCGTTAAGTTTAATGGACGAAGGACTAAAAGTGGACAAAATTAGCAAAATAGGGATGAATTTGACCTTATTAAGGTTGAAAGACTGAATCCTGGTAAACCATTAAACCACAAGGACGAAAATGTCCTTTACTCTTGTATCATTTTCACTAACTCGATGGACATGTTTTGGCAGCATCGGAAGCCTTGGGAGAGACCGTCATTATTCAACGGTCGAACAAGTAATTGTACGAGATTGTAACTTAACTGGAACAACAAATGGGCTACGAATAAAGACAGTACCGGTAAAATCATATTAAACTTAATTTATCACAATGTTTGAATTTTTTTAATCATCTAAACATCATATGAATTTAGACACATTCGTTTCTTGTATCGTAGTATGGAACGGGGTATGCTAGACGGATCACATTTCAGGACATTAAACTCGTAAATGTTGCAAATCCAATTATTATCGATCAACATTACTGCATTAACATGGATAATGTTGATTGCCCTTCACCGGTAACTAAGCCTTTTACTCCATAATGATCTCATAATTAATCAACATTGGTACTGTATTTTAGTATATCTAATTAAACCTCCATTTACTCGCCTTCTTCTCGAATATGGTTTAGCCAACAGCAGCAGCAGTACAAGTGAGCAATGTAACATATAGAAATATACACGGGTCTTCGGCGACACAACAAGCAATTACTTTTAATTGTAGCCAGAAGTTTAAGTGTACAGGGATCTTGACGAACAATGTTGGCATCACTGGAAAAGACATTTCTGCTTACTGCACAAATGCTGAAGGAAGATTTATTGCTACAACCCCTCATATTACTTGTAATTAGATTGAATTTGATTACAATAATATTGAGGATAGTTAATATGTATGGATAATTAATATATATGGATTCTTATTGGTTCCTGAAATAACAAAAGCATATTTATTATTATTAATGAAAGGATAAGTACCAAATGATTAGTGCTGATTATTATAATTTGTTTTTGATAGGTAAAACAAAATACAAGAGACCCCTGCTAGAACATAAACTAAAACTTTAGATCGAGATTTGTTTGTATTTTATTATTAAATCTAGGGTGTTAGATTGACAATTAAGGAGTGGTTATGGCAGTTAAATATTTAATTGCACCTCACTTACAGCCATAGTGAAGGGTTGTACCCCTTCGCTTGTCTCTTTTTATTGTGTGTGTGTGTATATATATATATATGTGTGTGTGTGTAAGTCTGAGTTTTAAAATGTTGAATAAGAAATCATTTAGCAGAGATATTTCGTGTGTGTTTCTTATTCTTCCAAAACGCGTGTTTTGCTGCTTAGAAACCCAAATATGTATGAGCAAATCATAGAACACGAACTAAAGCCAACTAGCACTACTAAAGAAAATAAATAATTAAATTCCAAAGAATATATAGTTTGCTCAATTACTAACAATGTTAAATTTCTCATGCATTAAAGCTCGATCACCTGCAGAGTTGAACAAGTCCGTATGGTTTGTTGAGCCAGATTTCTCTCGAGTGCTTTTTCTGTTTTCAATTTAAGCAATTCAAAAAGTTTAGTTGAATTTTTAGAAACACTTATGAAATGTTGAACTTAAGTTTTATCAAAATTGAGTGAATCCAAACTCTATTAAATAACTATCTCCAAATTAATAAATCAATTAATTAATTATGTGTGATTATAATTTAACTACTCTTGCAAACTAAATGGATTGTTTAATTTGGAGAGGAAGTATACATTAATTATAATCATAGGTTAATAGAGGGGTTCGATTGTATCTGCAACAAAATTCATAAGATTCAAAGTCATTTTGTAGTTGTTCACAACGTTCACAACGAATAAAGTATTCACAAAAGATTCTTGGTGTATGTGTGTGCGTGTATAGAAGTTCAAAATAATATTTTTTTTTATTTTCAACGGTGAACACTGTACTTCTAAAATATTTTTTTCAATCTTTTTAATATGTATTGTAACACCCTCGAACTAATCCACAATGCCACGTAAATAACACATCATCTGTGACATAATATAATAATCCCTACGCTATTCCCAATTCACATACATGAAAACCCGATAATTTTAAAACATTAATTACACAACAGTCACGGGAATTCCTGAATACAACACAACCTATCCGAAGTATATACAACAGTCCACAAAATATAACTACCTCTACAGAAGGTAGCTAACTCCTTGATCACAACAGAATGTAAACCTACTTCGGTCCAGCAGGCCTACTAGCAGTCCGGTCACCTGAGATACACACAACAACACATACACAAGTAAGCTAAAGCTGGTGAGAATGCAAGGGTTAATGCACGATTATAAAACTCAGTAATTAAATAACTCGATAATAAAACGTTCAGCGTTCTCTACTGAACAAGTTTATATCCCCGGGTCCCAAATTAAATAATTAATCCAATGAAATAATTCCACGTACCTATCTCAAAATCGGGATGTTACAAGTCCTCCCTCCTTATAAAGATTCTGTCCTCAGAATCTAACTCGAAGCAAAGAGGTGAGGATAGCGGCTACGCATCTCTGACTCTGGCTCCCATGTGGCGCTGTTACCCTTATGGTTAGGGGTGAGCGACGGGTACCATTTCTTGAACCCGAACCGGTACCGTCCGATACCGAATTAATATATTCGGTTTGGTATTCGGTTTTTAAATTAGCTAAAATTCGGTATTCGGTACTCTCGGTTCGGTATTCGGTTTTTAAATTAGCTAAAATTCGGTATTCGGTACCGAACCGGCACCATATAAAATTATACCGTTCGGTATTCGGTTCTTTCAAAACTAATAATTCGGTTTCGGTATTTTCGGGATCGGTACCGGTTCGGTACGGTCCGGTACCGAGCTCACCCCTACTTATGGTGCTTCCACTGCACCAACACTAACGCCACTTCTTTATTACGCAGCCTCTTCACTTTGCGATCTGTCACTGCCTCAGGCTGCTCGACATACTGAAGTCTATCATCGACATCAATCTCTGATAACGGTACTCGCTGATCATCACGGGCCAAGCACTTACGGAGATGGCTAACATGAAAAGCATTATGAACTCCCGATAGCTCTGAAGGCAAATCCAAACGATAAGCCTGATCCCCGATCCTCTCGACAACCTCAAATGACCCAATATAGCGCGGACCCAGCTTACCTCGTCTCCGAAATCTAATAATCCCCTTCCAGGGTGAGACTTTCAACATCACGGAGTCTCCGACCTGAAACTTTAACTCAGACATCCGGCGATCCGCATAACTCTTCTGGCGACTCTGAGCTGTCGTAATCCGCTGCTGAATCATAGCGACCTTGTCGCTAGTCTCTTGAAGAACCTCTGGCCCGCTGATAGGACGCTCCCCAACCTCCCCCAACATACTGGAGTCAAACACTTACGCCCATAAAGAGCCTCGAATGGAGGCATGCCGATAGATGCGTGGTAGCTGTTATTATACGCAAACTCGACAAACGGCAAATGAAGATCCCAGCTACCCCGAAATCAATAACACAAGCCTGCAACATATCCTCCAAAGTCTGATTAGTCCGCTCTGTCTGACCCCCTGTTTGCGGATGATAAGCCGTACTCAGCTGAACTCGGGTGCCCAACTCCCTCTGAAAACGCTGCCAGAATCGCGACACAAATCAGCTGTCTCGATCAGACGTAATAGATCTCGGAACTTCATGCCTTGCAACGATCTCACTGATGTAGAGGCGCGCCAACTGATCCATCGAAATAGTCCCACGAACGGCCAAGAAGTGGGCGCTCTTCCTAAGCCGATCGACAATAACCCAGATCATATCATTCCCACGAACAGTCCGCGTGAGTCTCACTATGAAGTCCATGGTGATATCATACCATTTCCACTCTGGAATCTCTAGCGGCTGAAGTCTGCCACACGGCTTCTGATGCTCACTCTTAACCCTCAAACACGTCATACACGCCTCCACATACTTTCCACATCCCTCTTCATCCCTGGCCACCAATAATAAACTCGCAGATCTCGATACATCTTCGTGCTGCCCAGATGGATCGACAATCTAGACTTATGGGAATCGTCTAGGATTAATTGTCTCAAACCGTCTACTCTGGGGACCCATACTTGACCGCGGAGAGTCATCAGACCTCTATCATCTCTGCTCAATAACTCTAACTGACCAGCTAACCTCTCTCTTTGCACAATTTCGCCCCTCAGCCCCTCCTCCTGAGCTAACCGCAGACCATCAATCAAGGTCGACGTGACCTCTAATCGAGAAGCTCTAGACATAACCGTCTGCTCATAAGATCTCCTACTCAAAGCGTCTGCCACCACGTTAGCTTTTCCCGGGTTGTACTGGATGTCACAATCATAATCCTTCAGAAGCTCCATGCTGCGCCTCTGCCTCATGTTCAGCTCCTTCTGGCTAAATAAATACTGCAAACTCTTATGGTCGGTATAAATTGTGAAGCGCGTCCCATAAAGATAATGCCGCTATATCTTTAAAGCAAAGACTATGGCGTCCATCTCTGAATCATGCACCGACCGACTCAACTCATAACTTCTAAGCTGTCTCGAGGCGTAAGCAATCACCTTGCCTCTCTGCATCAGTACACATCCCAACCCAGTAAAGGAAGCATCACAATAAACTGCAAAATCCTCAGAACCCTCTGGCAACGCTAGAATCGGGGCCTTACACAACTGATTCTTCAACTCTAGAAAAGCACTCTCCTGCTCCTCGGTCCACACAAACGGCACAGACTGTCGCGTCAATATCGTCAAGGGTACAGCAATCCGCGAGAAATTCTCTATAAACCGCCGATAATACCCGGCCAAACCCAAGAAACTGCGAACCTCTGACACAGATGTGGGCTGGCCCCAACTCATAATCGCCTAAATCTTTGCAGGATCCACCTTAACTCCCTCGCTCGTCACCACGTGCCCTAAGAACTGCACCTCTCGAAACCAAAACTCACACTTCGAAAACTTGGCGTATAGCCTCTCTCTCTGCAAAGTACTCAGTACCTCTCTCAGATGCTGGCTATGCTCCTCGCTACTCCTTGAGTAGATCAGAATATCATCAATGAACACAATCACGAATCGATCGAGCATCGGCCTGCAGACCCTATTCATCATATCCATAAACGCTGCTGGGGCATTAGTCAGCCCGAACGCAGTCTTAGGCACGTCCTCATCTCTGACTCGCAGCTGATGATACCCGGAACGCAGATCAATCTTCGAGAAGAAACTCGCCCCCTGAAGCTGATCAAAGAGATCATCAATCCTCGGCAAGGGATAACGGTTCTTCACTGTTACCCTATTAAGCTCTCTATAATCAATACACATACGCATCGTCCCGTCCTTCTTCTTCACGAATAATACAGGGGCTCCCCACGTAGAAGAATTAGAGCGAATGAAACCACGATCTAACAGATCCTGAAACTGCGTCATCATCTTGCGCATCTCGGTAGAAGCTAACCGATACGGCGTGCGCGCAATAGGGACGGCCCCGGGAACTAGGTCGATCCTGAACTCAACCTGCCGGTCCGGCGGCAGACCCGGCAACTCATCTGGGAACAGGTCAGGAAAATCTCTAACTACTGGCACATCACTGACCTCCCTCTTCTCCTTCTTCGCATCTACTACATAAGCCAAGTAAGTGGCACACCCCTTCGCCACATACGTCTGCGCCTGCGCCATCGACACTATGCTCATCTCCCCTCTGCGCCTCTCACCATACACCATCTTGGACTCTGAGTCGGAAACGGGGATACGAATCATCTTCTTAGAACAGAAGATATCTGCCTGACGCGCTGTCAGCCAATCCATGCCAACAATGGCATCGAAACTACTAATCTCCATAGGCATCAAGTCTATGGAAAAACGGTGACCGTCTATCTCTAATGCACAATCTCTATAAATACGGCTCACTAATACCGTACTACCATCAACACGCTCAACAATAACAGGCACAGATAACTCAGATGAAGGCATAGAAAAATAATCACAGAAGGAGGCAGATACATACGAATGATCAGATCCCGAATAAAACAAAATAAAGGCACGCAGTCCGTTAAGGATAAAGGTACCAGATACAACATCGGGCGACTCACGCGCCTCCTCCGCAGTAGCCTGAAAAACTCTGCCGCGAGCCCTCGGTGCTCCACCTCCCCTCGGTGCTGACGATGACCCCGAAGTCCCAGCTCCACCTGAGCTCGATCCTGGAAACCCCGCGCTCGGGTTCGGACAATCCCGAGATATGTGACCCGGCTTCCCACACCGGAAGCAAAGATACTCCTGGGAAGTACATGCAACGGCAGTGTGACCAAACTGGCCACACCGAAAACAGCGAAGATGCTCTGGGGCACATGGCCCTGCATGGCGGTGATGACACCGCTGGCAATCTCTCTCTACTGATACCGAACTCTCAACTCGGCTCCCAGAATCCCGAGATCCCCTCCCAACACTCCCCTGGCTCTGACTCTGCCTCTGACCCTGACCCTGCTGTCGCGGCCCCTGCTGCCTCTGACCACCCCGACCATGTCCCTGACTCTGACCAGCCCCCGACTGTCTATCATCCCGACCTTGATCATGTCGAGCCCCTGAACTCTGTCCCTGCTGCTCGAAATACCCGCCTTGACGACTCTCCCTATAAAATCTCGAAGACCCGGAACTCTGACCCTGACCCGATGGCTCAATGCGCTGTCTCTGGGGAGCTGACTGCTCCCGCTGTCTCTCAATCTCCCGCTCTGGACGGCGGGTATACTCCATGACTGATGCAAATATGGGGTCACGCAGCATCCCCACGAACTCTCTGATGTCCGGCCTCAAACCCTCAATAAACATATTGACCTTTCGGTCCTCTGTAGCTACCTGACGCGGCGCGAACTGAGCTCTGTCATTAAAAATATCAATATACTCCTGGACGGATCTGGATCCCTGCTGCAGATGGATAAACTCTCGCTCCAGCTCTCTCCTCGTGTCCAACGGACAGTACTGCAGCTCAAACTCTGTACGATACTCCTCCCACGACATCAAGTAGGCCTCGTCGACTCCCTGGGCACTGACAACTGAGCTCCACCATCTCAATGCTCCTCCCTTTAGAAGGTAAGAGGCATAACTCACTCTATTCGCTCGATCAACATGGGCTATACGAAATGCAGCCTCGACCTCTCGCATCCAATCAAGTGCCTTCGAGGCACCAACCCCACCAAAGAACTCAGAAGGGCGACCCGTCATAAAGTCCTTAAAGGACCCACGCGATGGCTGGCTAGAAGAAGCACCAGCCCCAGAACTCTGCTCTCCCTCGGGCGGAGGCACCGCACCTCGACCCCTACCCGCACCCTGAACCGGAAAGCGCTCATCTAGGATCTGGCCTATCACAGCATATAAGTCAGATCTACGCACATGCTCATCATCCCTATGGTCATCCCCCTGAGGCCCGCTGCCCTGACGGTCCATAATAACCTGCACAATAAGATAATAACACAAATTAACTCTACAAGACTCTACACACTACTCGTTTATCACCTAACACTCTACTTCGGATTACAATCCAAGGATCTAAACTCTAGGGTTTAAGCTTCAGCATCCACTAGATACTTAATCTCTTAAACCTAGGCTCTGATACCAAGCTTGTAACACCCTCGAACTAATCCACAATGCCACGTAAATAACCCATCATCCGTGACATAATATAATAATCCCTACACTGTTCCCAATTCACATACATGAAAACCCGATAATTTTAAAACATTAATTACACAACAACAGTCACGGGAATTCCTGAATACAACACAACCTATCCGAAGTATATACAACGGTCCACAAAATATAACTACCTCTACAGAAGGTAGCTAACTCCTCGATCACAACAGAATGTAAACCTACTTCGGTCCAGCAGACCTACTAGCACTCCGGTCACCTGAGATACACACAACAACACATACACAAGTCAGCTAAAGCTGGTGAGAATGCAAGGGTTAATGCACGGTTATAAAACTCAGTAATTAAATAACTCGATAATAAAACGTTCAGCGTTTTCTACTGAACAAGTATATGATCGAGATCCCACAAAGTAGCTCAATAGGTACTCAACTCGTGTGGATGAATCCACGTACCCAAATCCCTAGACCGCACAAAGCAGTCATCAGGACTCAAAAGGGAATCGGGAGCGACCCGACCCCTGCCCAGCCGTACGGTTTAGTATCTCGATAGCTCGTGTGTCTCAAATCTCATATAGTAAAACTCAGTTCACAATAAATTTGTGTATCAAAGTAAAGCGTTCAAAATTAATATTTAATCCCAAAAAAAAAATTTCTAACATGACTCTACCAAAAAATAAGTTAACTATTTTGTAATATTTAATTATCATTTTATGATATAACTAAAAAAAATGAAATTTTAGTTGATTGAAATGTTATAAAAATAAAAAAAAATAGTAAATTTTTGTAACATTTAATGATATACTAACTTATTATTTAAATAAAAGATAAAATGTTATATTTGATAATATTAAGATCAAGTTATTTAAGCAAATATTAAAATTACCTAACTGAAAATAAAAAATCATGGAAAAGTTTAGCATCAATAACACTCATGTAATCCAACTATTAAATCTATATATTTATCCATAATTGGTTTCGAACTTCCAACCTTAAAGTCACTCTTTAACACCCTTAACCTTTTAAAATTGATATTAAAAGTAGACTTAATTCGACGGTCGTGATTATGACATGTCATTCTTTTTCTCTGCTCCGTCTGCACTAGATTTATATAATATATTTTTGGGCTTTTTTATTGATTAAGTTTGGTGGTATTTTTTTATAAGATCAAATCCATGTTTGTTGATATTTTTATAAGATCGAATCCATGTTTTGCCCCTTCTGCAATAGATTTATATAATGACTTGTTTCCCGATTCACTTTCTCTTCACTTGCATTTCTTCTTTCTTTCTAGTTCTCTCTAAAAACGTTTTTGAGTGTGCGTGGGTGTATGTGTGAAGAACAAGGAAGACCATGAAACTTATACAACTCTCAACTCTAAATCTTGAGGTATAACCTTCTTCCTTGTTGTTTATGCTTTCCAACATATTACATACAAATTTCTACACATGTTTTATGCCTCCTAAATTTCTGGAAATATTCTATCTTACTTAAACTTTCCATTAATTGAACTTTAATGGTTGAAAATGGCGACTTCAACGATTGACGACCAAACTTTAAACAAATAAGTGAAAAATGTTCTTAAGGCGATTTATAAGATTTTCAGTAAGTTTCAAGCTCAATGCTTATGTTTTAAGTTTGTTATGAAGTTTTCAAAGTTTGTTAAAAATGGTGAACCTTGCAAAACGGGATGAAATTTTGAAACAACAATTGAAGTATGTTTGTATGATGATTTTAAAGCTTACCACCAAGTTTTAGCAAATATGGTGGTGCCTATGATTTTCTATGAATCTTTATGTGTTTATGGAACTAAATGATAAAGATGATGTATTTACAAGATTTTGATAGTTAAGAATGGTTAGTAACATGTTATTAATGTTTCTAAATAATTAAAATGAAATATTATGCTTTTTCGGAAATTTTCGATGGAAAAACCCGTAAGTTGGAAGTTGCAGTCTGGTTGCGAAGCGTCAAACCTCAACGCGCCACATCCATGAGGTGTCGGTTCTAGAATCTTCCAGCCACCGTCAGACGCGCCGCGTTGCGTAAATGAGAAAGACGGGTTCTACACTGCATAATTGACATGCCGCGTCAAATCTTCGACGCGTCGCGTAACTGAGAAAATGTGTTTTTGACTGTAATCGATGCGCCACATGAGCACCGTGACGCACCACATCATTTCGATAGTGTACATGCTGTATTGATTTAAGTTATGTAATTTGGGAAATACCATGCATATATGGGTTACACATTTTAATAATAATGATGTGCCATCTAAATGAATATTTAAATGGGCGTAATAAAATTAATCAACCGTGTCGCATGTAACTACATATTTTAATCCTTGTTGGAAATGGACACGACAAAAGAGACTTACTCGGGATAAGCTGACTCATAGTGAATGTGTACAATATTAGGTCGTGTGTGGCCGACCCGTAGTCGATGTGCGAGTTTGAGACTTAAACATGGTACTTAAGAATTGTGAAAGCACCGGTATTTATAAGTAAATCCCCCTTACTTTATAATGTGTATACTTGATGCTTATGTGCTATTATATGTTCACTTGATCTTTTATGAAATGTGGATTCGGAGTGAATGCAATGATTTGCATGATCGTTAGAATTGCATGTTGAAGTAGTATATACATGATACATGACATGCGTATATATAATTATGGATACAAGGATGGATAAGGTATTGGTGTTTGGCGGTAGGAGTTCACAAGCAAGACCATTCGATAATCCCGATTGACTCCGTGAAAGACCGTAGCGTTGGATTGACCATATGATCTCGCTTGACTTCCATGGATGGGACGCGAGACTCACCATTCTCGCTTGACTTCGTAAAAAATTGGAGCACAAGATTCACTATATGTTAGTCCACTTGACTCAATGAAAGACTGGAGCATGGTCCACCATTTGACTCCGTGAAAGACAGGAACGTAGATTACCAATTGGTAACGTGAAAGGCCGGAGCGTGGATTGAAGCCATATCATGCTTGCATCTTATATATTATTAGTAATTTGTAATGACTTCTATGTTATTGATTATTTATGTACCATTATGAATATTATGTCTGTAATGAGGTTACTCGCTAGAATTCGATTTACCCGCGTGTGGGGACACATTTTTACAGGACATGGTTATATGTCATAAGGTTCAATCGGATGCGCGTCTATCATGGTCCTGACGCTACATGAACAAGATGGGTTAGATCCACTATGAGTTGTGACACCTATGAAAGCATTTCCAGGGAAGATATTGACAGACTGGCGCGACCCACTATCTTTTGATCGATGATTATGCACACTTGTTTATGAACATTAATGTGTTTCAATGGTTTAGATGTATTGCAATCATATTGAGATGAAAATTTTACATTGTTCTACATATTTGGTAAACATATTAATGGTTCTTGTGAATTATACTATGACAATCGTGCTTTCAACATGTTATGAAACTATGGGTGTTTCATTATATGATAATAATAATAATAATGGCAATATGTTTATATTAAATGTAATATAAATGATAGAACTTATCACACATAAACGAACAAACATAAACAAACTTATGTGAACATAAAAACGAACATAAATGGACAAACTTAATTGAGCTTTAATATAAATGAACAAACGAAACTTATGTTCGTGTATGTTTGTGCATTTAATTAAACAAAAAAAAATTATATTGATGTTTGTTCGTTTAATAAATGAACAAACTGTCGACGGTTCTCAAACGATTTATCAAATTTTTGGTTCGTTTACAACCTCTTTATAGTTTTAAATTTTATTTCTCATTAATCGTATATCAGTGTGTGTATTAATATTTTTATTATTTATATGATATTGCACAAAGGTTTTAAGTTTTATATACAGATATATAACTATTTAAAATTAAAATTAAATTCTATACATATAAATTTTCTTCTCTAATAAATGAATAAAGTTTTGTTACCCAACTCTAATATTTGTCATTATAAATCAAATTAAAGTAATTAAATTCAAATGAATATAGAGCATTTTAACCATATATTTCAAATCTAAATTGAACTTATTATTATTATTATTTTTTTTTTACCTTTTGTTATTACTTATTTTGTTAATCATAGTTTTAACACACACACACGTGTATAAAGAATGGTTCTTTTAAGAATCTAAATATTCATGAAATCTTGAGAACCTAAGGGTTTTTTTGGGAAAAATAAAAATTTATCTCTCCTACCTTTAAACCCTAAAAACCACCAGTCACTCCTCCTCCTCCCCATCTCTCTCTCATTTTATTTTCAACCATAAAAGTTTCAGCCTCCTTCTTTTCCTCCTCCCTCCCTCTCAAGATCTGGAAACACCACCGCCGCTGCCACCAACCGCCGCTGCTACCACCGCCACTTCCAACAGCCGTCACCACGTTCTCTTTCTTTCCACCTTTATATCTCTCACGATTTGGAAGTCCAACAGTCAAGAAATGATTATCCTTTGTAAGATTTTAGATCTAAAATTAATGTAATAGTTAGATATATGTTTTTTGTTTAAAAATGTTTTTGTTATGATTCACAAGATTTGAATGTTTTTGTGTTTTTAGTGTATTTTGTATAAGTTGCATACCAAGTATTTGATAAAATGTCTAAATGAATTCTTCTTTTTTCTGCTTTAGTTCGTCTGCGATATTCTATATAGATTACGCGATGTTCTACATAGAATACATGATATTCTACATAGATTATGTTTATATGTTTGTCGGGGTTTCTGGTTCCTAATGGTTTTGTCTTTGATGGTTCTGCATCTTATGATTTATGTAGATTTGATTTGTATTTTTATGTAGAATATATGATACTCTATATATAATAAAGAGAGAATTTCATATATACCCTTCCAAAACTTCATAATATCATATATACCCAACCTAAAATTTTAGTATCATATATATCCCTCTTAAACATCATAATATCATATATACCCAATTTTAATTATTAATATCACATATATCCCTCTTAAACATCATTAATATCATATATACCCAATTTCATTAATTTAATTATGTTTATAACATTTAAAACTCATAACTAATATTGCTTATTAATTAATGACCATTATACCCTTACTCATTTCTTCTTTCAACTAAACTTCAAAATATCATATTTATCCAACTTAAATTAAATTAGCATATCTCTTTTAATAATTTTATATAATTTATTTTTGTAAACTTTACTAAATAAAATTTTCAAATTAACGTTAAAAACAAAAAAAAGTTGTATCATGTTTTTGCTCGTTTGTAATCAAATCGTATCGTCTTATTATATTTTCTTATTTGTTTTTTTTTCTACAGTAATTTATATACAATTAACTGATTACATATTATGTTCTTTCTTTTCTTTTTCTTTTTGAATTTGATAGTTGAATCGCATTTTGTTTTTTTAATTTCGTATATATTTTTTGTTTTCTAATACATTAGTTTCAATTTTTTTTTTCAAGTTTGCATTCGTTTTATAACTATTGTTTATTTAGTTTACACTATTTAAATTTTTATATTTAATCTAGTATATGAGTTATAACCTGTTATCCGATGTAGTTAGTTGTGTATATTTTTTGTTAACGATAAGATTATATATATATATATATATATATATATATATATATATATATATATCTTATCGTTAACAAAAAATATACACAACTAACTACATCGGATAACAGGTTATAACTCATATACTAGATTAAATATAAAAATTAAAAAAATAAATTAAATAAACAATAGTTATAAAACGAATGCAAATTTGAAAAAAAAAATAGAAACCAATGTATTAGAAAACAAAAAAAATATATACTAAATTAAAAAAATGAAATGCGAAAAGAAATAGGAAAAATAAGAAAATAATATGTAATCAATTAATCGTATATACATTACTGTAGAAAAAAACAAATAAGAAAATATAATAATATGATACGATTTAATTACAAACGAGTAAAAACATAATATAACTTTTTTATTTTTATTTTTAATGTTAATTTGTTTTAGTTTGAAGAATTTATTTAGTAAAGTTTACAAATATAAATTATATAGAATAATTAAAAGGGATATGATATTTTAATTTAAGTTGGATAAATATGATATTTTGAAGTTTAGTTGAAAGAAGAAATGGGTAAGGGTATAATGGTCATTAATTAATAAGAAATATTAATTATGAGTTTTAAATGTTTTAGAAATAATTAAATTAATGAATTTGGGTATATATGATATTAATGATGTTTAAGAGGGATATATGTGATATTAATAAATAAAATTGGGTATATATATGATATTTTGATGTTTAGGAGGGATATATATGATATTAAAATTTTAGGTTGGGTATATATGATATTATGAAGTTTTGGAGGGGTATATATGAAATTGTCCCTATAATAAACAATATTCTATACAGAATTGATTGTAGCTAGTTCTATCTATGTAGAATATTGTTATTGTTGTACTAGTTAATTTGTTATTGTTGTATCTATATAGAATAAATAATCTATGGAGAATATTTAGATCTAAGATGTTATACTTAGATATGCATTTTTTGTTAAAAAGATTTTTGTATATGATCCACAAGATTTGATTATTTTTTTGTTTAAAACTGTATTTTTGGTATATTTTGTATAAGTTGCATACCAAGTGTTTAAGAAAATGTCTAAATGATATCTTCTTCTTTTTTTTTTTTTTTTCTATTTAAGTTCGTCTGTGATATTCTATATAGATTACGGGATACCCTACCCAGAACACACGATACTCTATATAGAATTCTTGATATTCTACATATATTAAGTTCATTTGTTCGTTTGTGATATTCTAAATAGATTACGCGATACACTACACAAAACACACGATTCTTTACATAAAATTCATGATACTCTACATAAAATACATGATAATATACATAGAATACGTTCACCAGTTAATTTGTTAAAACGTGTTTTTGGTGAAATTCTACATAGAATATATGACACTCTACATAAAATATATGATAATCTACATAGAATACTTTCACTAGTTAATTTGTTAAAGTAGTGTTTTGGTATTTATATATAGAATACACAATACTCTACATATAATACATGATAATCTATATAGAACACGTTCAGCAATTTATTTGTCATTATTGTATATAGAATACGTTCAACAATCTATATAGATTATGTGATACTCTACGCGATTGAATATAGAATACGCGATACTATATTTAACAATCGATACGTTCAACAATCTTGTTGTTTATTCAATCTATATAGATTACGCGATACTCTAGGCAGAACACACGATACTCTATATAGAATTCTTGATATTCTACACATATTAAGTTCATGTGTTCGTTTGCGATATTCTATATAGATTACAAGATACTCTACACAAAACACACGATACCCTACATAGAATTTATGATACTCTACATCGAATACATGATAATCTACATAGAATACGTTCACCAGTTAATTTGTTAAAAACAACGTTTTTGGGTATTTCTACATAGAATACACAATACTCTACATATAATACATGATAATCTATATAGTATACGTTCAACAATTTATTTATCATTGTTCTATGTAGAATATGTTCAACAATCTATATAGAAATACGTTCAACAATTTATTTTTATATAAAAGAACGTTTTTTTACTATAAAAGAAAAGAGGAAATGGAAATGGAAAAAAGGAAGAGAGAGAAAGAGAAAAACAAATTTTTTTTCTTCCGAAAATATCATTTGCACACCTTTTCAAGATTCCACACAATCAAAATTCTATATATATATATATATATATATATATATATATATATATATATATATATATATATATATATATATATATATACACACGGTTGGGATCATTGCAGAACCTTAATTTAGTGCAGAACTATAAAACCAATCTAAACCATTTGATTATAGTATAACATAGGGATAAGATGATAATTATGCAATTAACATTGAATTAATAGTAGTCCACCAAGTTTGACTGCTCACTTTGACCATTTTTGACTCTTTTATTATCGAACGTACATGCATGTTGCATATAATGATATATAGTATCACTTCGACGTTGAATATGTGATATAAAATGTAATTCGACATTGAATGATCTCTATATAATATATTGAATGGTCGTCTAGGTAAAAAAATTTTTACGAAAAATAAACACGTATGTTTTTTTAAAAAAATATATATATCATGACCGTTCTCGTTAAATTCGCCAACTCTGACTACTAAGTTTGACCATTATTTTGGCTCTGTTAATATTGAATGTATATGCAGCGTTGCATCAACGTTGAATATACGATATCAAGTGTATATTCGACATTGAATGATCACTTCATGCGATATTGCATCATGGTCTAGGTAAAAAAAATTTTACGAAAAAATAAACACGTAAAATTTTTTTGAAAAAAATATATCATGACCGGGTCTCGTTTTAAAGAGTATAAAATTCTCGTTTTTATGGTACAATTTTTTTGATTTAAAAATTAATCATTTTAATGTTATTTTAATTCAAAGAAAAAAGATATTTATTTTGCTAATGTCAATTTTTTTACTACTTCCAATCATTTCCTTTTTTACCCTTGAAATAATTAAAATATCACTAATACCAATCTTTTTTTCACTAATTCCAAGCTTGACTTTTTTAAATCAAGACCAGTACATTAATCTAATCTATGTACGATATTGTTTCTACAGTTTCACATTAAATTTAGGTTCTGCAATGATCCCATCTATATATATATATATATATATATATATATATATATATATATATATATATATATATATATATATATATGAAAGAGTTTTTCTAAGAATCTAAATATTTGTGAGAACCTAAGAACCATTTTGGAACCATTAGATCAAGATCTATGGCTCAAAATTGTCAATGACAATTTTGTAATTATTTAGAACTTTGTTAGTGGGGAATCTTGAAAGGTGTGCAAAGGGTATTTTTGGAAGAAAAAAAGTTTGATTTTTCTCTTTCTCTTTCTTACGTTTTTTCATTTTCTCTTTCGTTCATAAGAATTGATTTTTATGGTAAAAAAACGTTTTTTATAAAAAAAAATTTTTTTTTTCTATATAGAAAATTATTTAATTGCCAAAAAATTAACGTATTTATATAGAAATATTATGTGTCTATATAGATTGTTATATAATTCAATATCTTTTTATGTAGATTAACATTACTATTCATAATCTATGTAAATGTTATGTTTCTTATATATTTCATATATTTTTATGTTTCTTATACGGTTCTATATCTTTTTATGTAGATTAATATTACAATTCATAATTGTTATGACGTATTTTGTATATATTTTTCTGTCTTATTTTGCCTCAGATTTGGGTTATTTTTGCCTCGAATTGTTTAAATACGTCACTTATTTAATTAATTTTGTATTTTGCAGTTCGAAGGTTGCCAGATTGACAAAAGAACGGATATTGGAGCAAAAACGTCAAATTTACGGTCTGAGCTGGACTTTCTTGGATTTAAGTTGACTTTGACTTGCTGCCCTGATCGCGGTCGCGACCACAGGATCGCGATCGCGCTTCCACGCGACTCTAGCATCGCGCCAGCGTTCATCATCGCGACCGCGATGGCCCAAGCGCGGCCACGATCGCGAGAAAATATAAAAGGAATCAGCAGTCGTTTCATATTTTTAAGCTTATTTTTAAACGAACTTTTTCACATTGTTAACGGTGTGATTAGTAGGTGTTCGATAGATTTCTGATTTTAGCTTAGTTTTGCTTAGATTAGTGAAGCATTCGGTTAGTGTAGTAGATTATAGCATTCGGTTGCGGGTTTATCTCGTTTTTCATCCGATTTTGGTACACTCTTTCCATTTTAACTTTCTGTAATGGTGATGTTTAGCTTAGATTTCATTTATTTTACTGTTATTATCATGATTAGTGAGTTGTTTAGTTAAACACTTGCTTGGTTACGTTTTTACATGGATTAGAGGAGTATTTGATGGTATTGGTTGAAAACTGTTTGATTCTTTGATTTAGTTTTTATTTATACGATTAATATTGGTAAAATCAGTGTTATAGTTGATTTTCTAGCATTATTGTGATGATGATTATTGATTATAAATTTTGATTTTTTATAAACTTAACCAAATTTAAGTGATTTATTAATTGGTTGTTATTTCTAGCATTATTGTGATTATGTGATAGTGACTAGTTAATAAATTGTGAAATCATTGTATGCAAATTAGACTTGATTATAGGATTAATTTAATCTTTGATTTCCTTAGACTTGATTATTTTTATGCGGCTAAATTGAATATCTAGAAATATTTCTGAGCGCTTGACGTGTAGACAGTTTTAATATCTAAAAGCTAGATGTAGTTGACTTAATTAATCGTAAAAGAGATTTTCTGTTGATTTTAAGAAATTGGGGAATACCGGAGAACTCCATACTTGATTTTCTGAAACTAATTGAACATGCCCATGAATCGGTTTTACATCAAAGTTTCAAAATTTTGAACTTAAAAGATTAAAATAGTTGGATTTAAATCTAACTTACTTTTCTTTGACCAAAAACATCCAAAGTGTTTTTTCAAATTTTAATCCATTAATTCTAAATAACGTATCCAAGGGAGTGTTGCTTTAATTAAATCTGATATTTTCCCGTGTTTTTAGTTTTATAGCTTATCTTCTTTATTAATCGGCCTGTTAGTTTAAATATTTAGGATTAGAATCATCCTCATCCTTTCTCAATGGCTAGATATTAGTGACCATCCTAGTATCGGTATCTCGTTTCTTATTGTTGTTCCCTGTGATCAATAAATCCCGAGGTCAGCTTCAAGCTGTACGTACTATTTACGACTGGTACACTGCCAGTGGTATTTGGTATAACTTAAGATTTCTTAATTCTTTTGATTTTCATAGCGAAATCCGCATAAGATCAGTAATCTATGTAGAATGTTACATAGAATGATATGTATGAAAACAGTTTTAACAAATTACTATTCATAATCTATGTAGATTAACATTGCTATTCATAATCTATGTAGAATGTTACATAGAATGATATGTAAGAACACAGTTTTAACAAATTACTATTCATAATCTATGTAGATTACCATTACTATTCATAATTTATGTAGAATGTTACATAGAATGATATGTAAGAACACTGTTTTAACAAATTAATATTCATAATCTATGTAGATCAACGAAACTATTCGTAACCTATATAGAGTATCACGTATTCTATGTAAAATACATTAAAAACACAGTTTTAACAAATTAACCGGCGAACATATTCAATATAGATTATCATCTAATCTATGTAAAATATCACGTATTCTATATAGATACACCGATAACAATTTACTAGTACGTCAATAACAATATTTTACATAGATACAAACTAGCTACAATCTATACTGTATAGAATATCATGTATTATATATATATATATAAGGATCTTTTGTACGTGAAAACTTTATTCGTTGTGAACATTGTGAACAACCATAAAATAGCTTTTGAATCTTATGAATCTTATTGAAAATACTACCGAACCCTTCTATTAACCCATTAATCTTATTGGATCCTATGGATTTTATTGAATCCAATTAATTTATCGAATCTCATGAATCTTGTTGAATCTTATGCATCTTGTGCATCTTGTTATAAAAACTACGTACTATGAACCTTTTGAATGTTCTGAATCTTAAATAGACACTTCTATGAACCTTTTGAATCATATGAATCATATTACAAACACTTGTTGATATATATGAATGATTATATGTATTGTTTTTATTTGTTCACAACGTTATATATATATATATATATATATATATATATATATATAGATATATATATATATATATATATATATATATATATATATATATATATATATATATATATATATATATATATATATATATATATATATATATATATATATATATACATATATATATATATATATACATATATATATATATACATATATATATATATATATATATATATATATATGGGTAGGGTTCCAGTTAGAACCCCTCAATTCTATGAGAATGTGAGAACCACTAAAAATGCAAAAAATTGTACATCAGATGCACAAATTTAAAAATTAAATTTATAACTTAAAACAATTATTGGTCTTTAATATTAATAAATATCATAATATAAAAATAAAATTACCTTTAAAATTTACTTTTATTAAATTATACATTAAATGCACAAATTTGTATATAAAGTTAACAAATTTTTCAACATATGCGTATATATTTTATGAAATGTATAAATTTATTAGATGTATAAAATTTATCATAAAATGCATAATTTTATACATTAAATTTACGAATTTTGAAGCGGTTATATATATAAAGGAAGAGTTTTTTTGGGAACCTTAAATATCATAAGAACCTAAGAACCATTTGTGGCCATTAGATCAAGAGGATCTATGGCTGAAAATTGTCAAATGACATTTTTTGTAAGTATTTAGAAATTTGATAGTGTCATCTTGAAAAGGTGTGCAAAGTGTATTTTTGTAAGAAAAAAAATATGTTTTTTCTTTCTCTCTCTCATCCTTTTCAATTTCAATTTCATTTTCATTTTCTTTAATGAGAACTGATTTTTATAGTAAAATAAATTGTTTCTTTATAACTTTAATCTAACTATTTTCAATGGTTAATATACGATACTTGTAAAATTAAATTTTTGAATTCTAAGGGTTGATATAATTATTGATAAATCCAGGGATTTATTTTGTACAATTATGTACTGTTATTAATTATAGAGTAAATTACAAAAATGGTCCCTGTGGTTTGGTCGAATTTATGGATATGGTCCCTAGTCTTTAAAAATCACATAAATGGTCCCTCAAAACATTATTTACTTTCAAAAATAGTCCCTCTGTCTCATAACCTTTTCTAAATAACGGTTTTGTCCTTTTCACAATAACAATTTTAGTCCCTTAACTATGTAATTTATTTTTAGTTTTAGTCCTTTTGATGAAATTTTACTTTTTGTTAAAATTTTAAAATGTTAATTTTAAAAAACTAATAATAATATTATCATATATATATTTATTAAAATATATTTTTGTATTATTAAAATATCCTAATTTGTTATCTAAATTTATTTAATATACGTCTTTTTTGTATATCAATTTTATTTATAAAAACTTCATTTATCTTATGTTTTATTTGTAAAAATATTTATACATTTGTATCTTTTATAACTTTAATCTAACTATTAAATTATGTTAATATATTTTAGAGTAAATTACAGAAATGGTCCCTGTGGTTTGTTCAAAATTATGAAAACGGTCCCTAAACTTTCAAAGTTGCAATGGCAGTCCCTCAAACCACTTTTTACTTGCAGATTTGGTCCTTCTATTTCTAATTTTTTTAAAAATGACTATTTTGCCCTTCTTTCAATTACAAGTTTGGTAATTTCATTTTTGGTCCATTTTCTTAATTTTTTATTTTTGGTTTTAAATTTAAAATATTAATTTAATAAATTATAATTTGATTCATTATTAATTATATTATTATTAGTATTCTCATTATTATTATTATTTTTAATTATACCTATTTATTTTGTAAAATAAATCTATATTTCTTTACTAAAAATTAGTTTTAATTATATACTTAATTAGTTAAGTTATGCATCTTTTTATGTATTCACTTTATTTATTAAATTTTTATTTATTTATATTTTATTGGTTAAACTATTTGTATAATTTTATTATTACTTTTCCATCAAACTATTTCATTACTTTTAATAAATTTTGAATTTGTGTAAATTTTAATTTAAATTTACTAATTCATTACGTTTTTTTATTTAAGTTTGCTAATTTATTATTTTTGATTTAAATATTTTTTTACGCACTTACGCTAATATGTTTTTATTTAAAATTTTATTTTATTTGTTTGGATTTAAATATCTTGTTATGTGATTACGTTTTGATTTCAATTTACTATTTTATTTGTTTTGATTTAAAATTTTTCTACGTTTTAAGTGAAAACGAATAAAACATAGTAATGTATAAACTTGTAAATCAAAAAGATTAAAATACTATATTGAAATCAAAACGTATTGGCATAACAAAATATTAAAATTGAAAAAATAAAATACAAAATTTAAATCAAAACGTATCAACGTAACAATAAATATTATTTAAACAAAATAAACTAAAAAAACAAACATAATTCATTATATCTAATATTTATAATAATTAATAAATAGAAAACATAAATACAATATATTATTTCTTATATCTTTAAATATTAATAAATAGATTGGATTAAAATCTACATTAAAATTATATTTTATATGTACTTTATCTATAAATTCAATTTGAAAAAAAATATTATTTGTTTATTAATAAAATTATTTATTTTTAATATATATTAGTAATTTCATAACTTATAAAGCATTTTTTAAAAAACAAACAAATTAAATAATAAATTTAAATCCAAACGTACCGGCATAACAAAATATTTAAATCCAAAAAAATGAAATAATAAATTTAAATAAAAAACACGTTAGCATAACAAAGTATTTGTAAACTTAAATCAAAACGTAGTGAATTAGTGAATTTAAATCAAAGTTTACATAAATTCAAAATTTATTAACGTAATGAAATAGTTTGATGGAATATTATAAATGATAAAATTATACAAATAGTTTAACCAATAAAATACAAATAAATAAAACTTTAATAAATAACTTGAATACATAAAAAGATGCATAACTTGACTAATTAAGTATATAAATAAAAAATAATTTTTAGTAAAGAAATAAAGATTTAATTTACAAAATAAATAGGCATAATGGATGATGATGATGATGATGATGATGATGATGATGATGATGATGATGATGATGATGATGATGATGATGATGATGATGATGATGATGATGATGATGATGATGATGAGAATAATAATAATAATAATAATAATAATAATAAGAGTTAATTACAAAAATGGTCCCTGTGGTTTGTACTAAAATTTGGATTTGGTCCCTGAACTTTCATTTTTGCAGAAACGGTACTTATTTTCATAGTTTGTTTGCAATTTTGGTCCCTCAACCTATTAACATTTTAAATATGACCAAATTACCCTTATTTTGATGCAAATAGGGACCATTTCTACAATTAATTTTTTAACTCTTTTTTATTCTTAATTAAATAAATTATTTTTTAGTGTTACTTAAATTTAATAAACTATAAAAATAAAAAAGAATTATTTAATTATTTATGTTAGTTCATAAATGATTTAGATATTTTTAGTCTTACTTAATTTTAATTTACTATAATCAAAGTGTAAACCAATGAAAATTTATAATCAAAAAAATCATTCATATTTAGAAAATACTTTCTAGAGGTTTCGTATATAAAATATTATAAAAATATTTGACTCTATAATTTTTTATGTTGGTTCATAAATTTATAATAAAAATATGTTTGTTGGTCATATATATTATACTTTCTTCTTAAATAAAATCGGCCAAAGATTCTATTTTATAATCCGTTCACATTTGTATCAAAGCAATGTGATAATGGTAAAGTGATAAATCTAAATGGTTTAAATTTTTAAAGTGTCGATTTAATCGGATTAAAATGAAAAGTCAAATTGAAAGACTAAAGAAGATTGAAAACCTGATTATATTTCTCAATTTTTATGCAAAGGTCTGACAAACCAAAGGTTGATTATTAAAATTGTTAATCATGAATCTCAAAGATGTTGTATGGACCTAAACTTTTAAATCATTTTGGTGTAATTAAAAATTAAAACGATAAAATAATTGATACGTTAAATAAAAAAATTTGAGTTGTCTTAGACCATTTGGAAGTTTTTTTTAACTCGGTCTAATTAAACGTTAAATTTTTATTTATTTAAGTTCTTTAATATTTTTAACTTTAATTAAACTGTTGGCTCATAAATAGTTTTTTTTATAATTTATTAAAGTTAATTAACACTAAAAATAAAGTAGAGTCAATTACATAAATGGTCTTTGTGGTTTGATCAACATAAATATTTTTTATTATAAATGTATGAACCAGTATAAATAATTATAGAGAAAAAATTTCTTATTTATGAAACCTTTAAAAATAATTTCTAAACATAAATGATTTTTTCGATTATAAATTTTGATTGGTTTACACTTTGATTATAGTAAATTAAAATTAATTAAGACTAAAAATATCTAAATCATTTATGAACCAACATAAATAATTAAATAATTCTTTTCTATTTTTTATAGTTTATTAAATTTAAGTAACACTAAAAAATAATTTATTTAATTAGGAATAAAAAAGGGTTAAAAAATTAATTGTAGAAATGGTCCCTATAGTTTGCATCAAAATAAGGGTAATTTGGTCATATTAGAAAAGTTAATAGGTTGAGGGACCAAAATTGCAAACAAACTATGAAAATAAGGACCGTTTCTGCAAAATTGAAAGTTCAGGGACCAAATCCAAATTTTAGGACAAATCACAGGGACCATTTTTGTAATTAACTCTAATAATAATAATAATAATAATAATAATAATAATAATAATAATATAATAATAATAATAATAATAATAATAATAATAATGAATCAAATCATTATTTATTAAATTTAATATTTCAAATTTAAAACCAAAAATGAAAAATTAAGAATAGTGACCAAAATTGAAATTACCAAAATTGTAATTGAAAGAAGGGTAAAATCGTCATTATTAAAAAATTTAGAAATAGAAGGACTAATTCTGCAAGTAAAAAGTGGTTTGAGGGACCGCCACTGCAACTTTGAAAGTTGAGGGACCGTTTCCATAATTTTGAACAAACCACAAGGACCATTTCTGTAATTTACTCTATATTTTAATTAATTATAATTTTTATGAAAAAAGTATAAACATTTAGACATTTTAATTTAATTATTTTTTTTTACGTATAGTGGCACTCATGCTATTATTATATTCTAATTGTTTTGGGGTTTTATTCATTTTGATTTAAATATTTTGTTTTATTATTACAATAATTCATACATACTGCTTTACTCGTTCTATTCTTATAGTTTTGTTATATTAATATGTTTTGATTTAATTACAAAATATACAAACGAAAATGTATATGGTATACAATAAAAGATGTATACCTTTCGTTAAATCAAAACTTTTAAATGTTTATGTTAAGTTTATACATTTTACAACATTAAATCAAAATGTAGTAACTAGTAAGTAATGAAATAATTAAAACAAAATGAATAAAACACTAAGTTTAAATTGAAACGTATAAATGTAACATAATATTGAAATCAAGTACTAAATTTGAATCCAAACATAATAACATAATTAAATCAAAATATTAAATCCTTAGTTAATATACTAGAAAGTCTAATTAAATCAAAATATATTAACATGAGGAAACAGTTAGATAGAAACATACAAAAATTTATATAAATATTTTATCTAATGAAACATAAGAAAAATATATCTTTTGAAATTAAATTGAATATATAACAGTGACGTAAAATAAACAAATTAAATATTCTAATAGTGATAATTTTTAATAAATAAAAAACAACATATTCTATAAAATAAATATATATTAAAAAACAAAAATGTATAAATAAAAATAATAATAAGTTAAACAGAAAGTAAAAATTTATAAAAAAGACTACAATCGAAAATAAATTACATAGTTGAGGGATCAAAAATGTTATATAGAAAAGGACAAAACCGTCATTTAAAAGAAGTTAAGAGAAAGAGAGATCATGTTTGCAAGTAAATAGTGTTTTGAGGGACCATTTATGTAATTTTTAAGGACCGGAGACCATATCCATAATTTCGAACAAACCACAGGGACCACTTTTGTAATTTACTCTTAATTATAAGTAAATAAAATAAAGATAAGGATATTACAATGATTTTCACATTAATTATAGAGTAAAGGACATTTTTGGTTCTTATGGTTTGATGGTTTATCCGGATTCATTCCCTTAACCTTAATAAGGTCAAATTTCATCCCTATTTTGCTAATTTTGTGCACTTTTAGTCCCTCGTCCGTTAAACTTAACGACACAACCGTTAAATTTGTAAGAATGACATTTTTACCCTTTTCATTGAGGCGTTTTTAGTCTCTATGGTTTTATTATTATTTACCCATTTATAGTCCAACATTTATTTTATTTTATTTTATCTTTATAATTATATTATTTATAGATATACTTAATTCATTATAAACACACTTATTTTATTTATAAAAATACTTATATTTTAATATTGTATTTACATTTACTATTATTCGTATTTTATTTAAAATTAATTTACCTTTTATTTTAATTAAAATTATATATTTTCTCTACTAATTTATTTAAAGTTCATCTTCTTTATTAAGTTTAATTTTTATAATTTTATTGTTAACATTTATATATGTAATTTTGTTAGTTGTGTTAAAGTAAATTAAATATCGTCGACACACACACACACACACACACACACACACACACACACACACACACACACACACACATATATATATATATATATATATATATATATATATATATATATGTATGTATGTATGTATAATTTATGTGTAAATAAATTTATCCATAGGGACTAAAATTATATAATATACACATAAACATTATGTGTATTAAATTATATACACATAAATTTATGTGAATTAAATTACACACACACACACACACACACACACACACATATATATATATATATATATATATATATATATATATATATCCATCACATATTATATAATTTATGTGTCGATAATTGATTAGGTTGGAAAATACTTGAAGAAATAGTGACTTTGGAGAGGAAAAATATCGACGATATTATATTTATGTAAACACAACTAACAAAATTACATATATAAATGTCAACAATAAGAATATAAAAATTAAAATTAATAAAGAAGATGAACTTTAAATAGATTAGTAAAAAATATATATAATTTTAATTAAAATAAAAGTTAAATTTTAAAAAAAAATACGAACAATAGTAAATGTAAATAAAATATTAAAACATAAGTATATTTATAAATAAAATAAGTGTGTTTATAATAAATTGAGTATATCTATAAATAATATAATTATAAAGATAAAATAAATTAAAATAAATGTTGAACTATAAATAGGTAAATAATAAAACCATAGGGACTAAACGCGTCTCAATGAAAAGGGTAAAAATGTAATTCTTACAAGTTTAACGGTTGTGTCGTTAAGTTTAACGGAAGATGGACTAAAAGTGCACAAAATCAGCAGAATATGAATGAAATTTGACCTTATTAAGGTTAAGGGATTGAATCTGAGTAAACCATCAAACCACAAGGACCAAAAATGTCCTTTATAAAGAGGTTCATTAAATTGTTTTAATAAGTTTTTTTACAACTATAATCTATAATGTTTAAAATAAATATTGGGACATATCTTTTTCATAATATTCATAGTTTATACCGTTTATTATCGAATTTACAATTATTCTAAAATTGATTTTTATCAAATTTATGTATCATCAGAATATATAAATATGAATTATTATTCTTAGATTTAATAGAAAAGAAATTCATTATTGTTAAAATTTATAAATATCATTTAGAAATCATTAAGATCACTTACACCTGTAACAAATTAGACGAACATAAATAGAGACTATGTTCATGATATTCGTTCATATAAGTTTAACCGAACGAATTATATATGAACGAACTTGAACAACTAGATAGACGAACTTTCTTATTTATGTTAATTCGTTTAAATTTATCTGAATAATTGAATGGATACATGGTAAACAAACGTATTCCCTCATCCATCATGTTAATTTCTTGCAAGATTTTACTGGTTCATGTCATCCGTTTAGATAGTAAACAAACATAAAATATAAAATTTTTATAGAATCTGGTAACTTATATTTATAATTTTCATTGTAAACTTTATATTAAAAAATATATTATTATGTTTATGTTAATATATATCGATTCAAGTATGTTTTAAAAACATTTGTGTTATGTTTGTATATTTATATTTTTTGAATGTATCTTTGAATATGTTAAAAGCTAATTAACGTTCTTTTATTAAACTACATAACTGTATATTCATGAGCATAAGTGAATGAACAAATTAAACATTTGTCCATGAACATTCATTTATTTAAATGAACAAAAAATATGATTTATGTTCGTTCATTAAATAAATAAATGAACATTAATGAATTTACATTGAACATTAAATTCAGTTATGGCCCGAAAATTAATTGTACAAATTTTCATGATTCTAAATTTACCAAGCTTACAATCAAATAATTATTTAAATACAAAACATCAAATGCAGTATTAATAATCAACTATAAATTACCAATAAAGGTAATATAAGATTCAAAAATTGACGATAAATGTAATGTAAAATTTTTTAGGCAAAAAAAGATAACATAAAATTCAAATTTGACAGAAAAAGGTATTGATGACCAACTAAGAAAGTAAATTTTTAATTTTAGGCTCCCTTTTTTGGTAAAATAATAATACTTGATTATTTTAATTTCTTGGCTTAAAATTTGATTTTCATGTCCTTTCTTGGCCAAAATAGAATTTTACATTACCTTTCTTGGCAAAAAGATTTTTACAATACCTTTAATTATTGTCAAAATTTGTATTTTATATTACCTTTCTTGGTAATGTTCCCTAATAAAAAGATATTCGTACTTAATTTTCAAAATAATGTATGATATATACATGCACATAACCAAATCTTCTTGCATTAACATACAATCTATTATTTAGTCACAGTATATATGAAATGAAGAGTGGGGCCAATATAGATCTATATATATAGATGTGATTAATTTTGTATTGGATCATAATACAATACTTGGTTCAGTTGCTTTCAAGAAATGGTAAGATATATGTTTTGATCACTAGACATCAACCAGATTCATTACACTCTCGGTAATTAATCATCCTTCTTTGATCTATTTGCAGGGTTTCTTGGTGATTGTGTTTTTTAGCTTTTGCTCCCTTTCATTCTTCCTGAAAATTGCGGGTGCAGCCACCTTTGATGTAACATCGTATGGTGCAAAAGGAGATGGGAATACAGACGACTCTAAAGTTCGTAAATCATGTCTACAAATCTTAATTGAATGAGAATGCATGCATTGAGTGATCGATCATAATTAAACACAATTAAGTAGTTGCTTTCTGATCGATTTCATTCGAAATGCAGGCTTTTATTCAAGCTTGGAAGGATTTATGTCAAGATAATTCAGCAAATCCAACGTTGATCATACCATCTGCAAAAACGTTTTTAACAAGCTGTTTATCGTTCGAGGGTCCATGCAACTCTCCTGGAGTTCATATTAAGGTGACTAAAACAAAACTTCTGTAATATTTGTTTTAATGTTCAACTATGTTTCACATTTGATTTCAGTGCATAATATATGTATTTATTTATTTCAATAAATGCCATCGACCATATATAGTTTATAATAAGATTAATGATAAGGTAATTAATTATTTATGTTTTTGGTTGGTAGCTTTTGGGCAACATTACTGCACCCAAGTCTGTAGCTGGATGGAACGGTTGTGAAAAAAATGGCTATTTGATATTTTTCTCATCAGTTCATGGACTTACTATCGATGGACCTGGCCAAATTGATGGCCAGGGTTCCGCATGGTGGCCGGGAAGTGAGTTTAACTTTTTTAATTTTTTTTTGTTTTAGTTTTTTCTTAGTTTATTTGTATTAATACATTCGTTTAATTCAATTTATTTCCTTAGCGACAGGTCAAACCTGCAGCGGTTGCCCATCGGTATGATCTATGCCATTTACATATTTAATTAACGATAATTACAATTAATAAATTAAATACTAACATTTCAACATTTAGATGTTACGTTTTCAATATTGTGATGGACTTCAACTAAGCGGTACAACATATATAAATAGCCCAAACAGCCATCTGAGGATTACTAATTGTCAAGGTGTTGAACTCGGAAATCTTCGAATATCAGCACCTGGAGATAGTCCGAATACTGATGGAATCGACATTGGTTGGTCGTCACATATTAATATACATGATTCTACAATTCAAAGCGGTACGTATGGAGTCAAGAAATTTGTAGTTTCTTCTGTAAATGCTTGCAATTTGTAGACACATCACACATATATTGATATATGTATAATTTTTTTTTTTTTAAATCTACAGGTGATGATTGTGTGGCAATTAATGGTGGCATCTACGATATAAATATAACGAGGGTCTTGTGTGGACCTGGGCATGGAATAAGGTACCATGTTATGCTCTTTAATAAGATGTTTGCTTGCATTTTTGAAATAGAATAAAATATTAATTAATGATTTTAGGGTTTAGTATAAATTATTCTAGCGTCCACATATATAAACAACCTTAAGACCAATTAGGGTTTTCTGTATAGCCGTTGTACTCTTTAAATATTAAACAATTCCTGTAGGAGACTATATCATTTTCAATCACTTGATGGACATGTTTTGGCAGCATCGGAAGCCTTGGGAAAGACCGTCAGCATTCAACGGTCGAACAAGTAAATGTAAGAGATTGTAACTTAACTGGAACAACAAATGGGCTACGGATAAAGACAGTACCGGTAAAATCGTTAATTTATCACATTGTTTGAATTCTTTTAATCATATATCTAAACATCATATGAATTTAATTAGACGCATTCGTTTCTTGTATCGTAGTATGGAACAGGGTATGCTAGACGGATCACATTTCAGGACATTCATCTCGTAAATGTTTCAAATCCAATTATTATCGATCAACATTACTGCATTAACAATAACATGGATAAGGCTTATTGCCCTTCACTGGTAATTAAGTCTTTTTACTCCATAACGATCTCATAATTAATCAACATTCGTACTGTATTTTAGTATCTAATTAAATCTCCATTTACTCGCCTTCCTCTCGAATTTGGTTTAGCCAACGGCAGCAGCAGTACAAGTCAGCCATGTAACGTATACAAATATACACGGGTCTTCGGCGACACCACAAGCAATTACTTTCAATTGTAGCAAAAAGTTTAAGTGTACAGGGATCTTGACGAACAATGTTGGCATCACCGGAAAAGATGGAAAAGACATTTCTGCTTACTGCACAAATGCGGAAGGAAGATTTAATGCTACAACCCCTCATATTACTTGTAATTAGATTGAAATGGATTGTTATAGTCATGTTCCTCAATTAACGTACAAAAGCATATATATTATTAGAGTTAATTACAAAAATGACCCTTGTGATTTGTATCAAATTTTGGATTTGGTCCCTGAACTTTTAATTTTGTAAAATTGGTCATTATCATCAATGTTTACTTTCAAGATTGGTCCCTTATCCATTAACTTTAATTAAAATACGCATTTTGCCCTTGTTTATATTTATACTTTTGAGCATTTTAGTTACAAATTATTAACAATTTTTTTTTTTTAAATAAAACAAATAGATATAAAAATATAATAAAAGTGTTAATGTTATTAATCAATTAGAAACAAAAAACAAATACAATAAAAAATATCTACACTTATATTTATATATATAGAATTTTAATTTCGTTTCGCATAATTTTATACTTTATACTTTGTATTTTTTATGGTATATATATACCATTTTTTTTGAGCGAAAACATTTCAATTATATTGGTTCATCATTTTCCGTTTTGTTAAATTGGAAATCGGAATTGTTAGTCATTTTTCTAGCTAAAAACATTAAAATTTAGATTGTTTGTTTATTACGTTTGGTTAAATTAAAAATCGAAATTGTTGTTCGTTTTTTCAATGGAAAACACTTAGAATTAGATTGACTGGTCTTTTTTCCATATAGTTAACCACTCGAAAAATTGAAATGATTCATCATTTTTTAGTTTTGAATGTTTTTGTTTGGAAAAAAATGAGAAACAATTTCGGCCGTCAATTTAATTAAATAGAAAAAACAAACACTTAATCTACTTTTAATGTTTTTTTATCAATTAAAAATTTTGATTTTTAATTTAGCCAAACGAAAAAACGGCCAACCATTTTAGTTTTAAATATTTTCGATCGGAAAAAATGATGAACCATTTCGATCTTAATTTAACCGTTGAAAATAACGCCAACTGATTTAATATTAAATGTTTTCGATCTGAAAAATACACGAACTCCGATTTTTAATTTAACCGAACGGAAAACAATCAATCCATCTATAAAATTTTCCAATAAAAATATGACGAATTATTTCACTTTAATAAATTTTTGTAACGGATAGAACAACAAATCATTTAGATTCAGTTTAATCGTGTGTGTGTATACATACATACATACATACATACATACATACATACATACATACATACATACATACATACATACATACATACATACATACATATATATATATATATATATATATATATATATATATATATATAATTACGCAAATTAAATTAAAACTTATTTTTCGAAACAAAAAACAAAATATATTAAAACTATATATAATATAAACAAAATGACGCAAACCGATTAAAAGATATATAGCAATAATATATATACATATAACATAAAAAATTAAAACTAAAAATAATAAAAAACTGGAAAAAATAATATTTTTTGTTGTATTTGTTTCCGATTTAATAATATTAATATAATTATCATTTTTTATATCTATTTGTTTTATTAAAATAAAGGTTTGGTAATGATTTGTAATTAAAATAGTCAAAAGTGTAAATATATACAAGGGCAAAATGGGTATTTCAATTAAAGTTTATGGATAATGGACTACTTTTGAAAGTAAACCTTGATACTAATGACCGATTTTGCAAAATTAAAAGTTCAGGAACCAAAACCAAAGTTTGATATAAACCACAATGACCATTTTTGTAATTAACTCTTATTGTTATTAATGAAAGGATAAGTACCAAATGATTAGTGCTCATTGTTATAAGAGTAAATTACAGAAATGGTCTCTGTGGTTTGGTCGAAATTATGGATATGATCCCTGATCTTTAAAAATTACATAAATGGTCCCTCAAAACACTATTTACTTGCAAAAATGGTCCCTCTTTCTCTTAACTTTTCTTAAATGACGGTTTTGCCCTTTTCTCAGTAACAATTTGGTCCCTGAACTATGAAATTTAATTTCAACTTTAAGTCCTTTACATAAATTTTTTACTTTATGTTTAAATTTAGAAATGTTAAATTAAAAAACTAGTTATTATTATTAATATTATTATTATTATTATTATTATTATTATTATTATTATTATTATTATTATTATTATTATTTCTTAGAATTAATTTGTTTATTATTTGAATTATCCTAATTTGAATATTTAGATTTATTTAATTTACGTCTTTTTTATATATCAGATTTATTTATTAAAATTCTATTGATCTTATGTTTTATTTGTAAAAATATTTGTACACTTTTGTCTTTTATACATTTTCATATAAATATTTAATTATGTTAATATGTTTTTATTTAATCATAATTTTTATGAGAAAAGTATAAACATTCGGACATTTTAATTTAATTATTTTGTTACGTATATTGGCACTCGTGCTATTATTTTCTTCTAGTTATTTTTGGATTTTATTCATTTTGATTTAAAAAATTTTGTTATAATACATTTTAATTTACACTACTACTGTATTCATTTTATTTTGATTATTTTGTTAGATTAATGTGTTTCGATTTAATTACAAATTATAAAGCAAAATGCATCTTCGTTAAATCAAAACATATAAATATTTATATTAAGGTTATATATTTTACTTCAAAATTATAATTAATTTAAAATGTATTAACGTTACAAATATTTAAGTTAAAAATGAATGAAATATTTTGTTTATATATGTTTCTTCAAAATTAAGTCAAAACTTAGAAACGTGAAAAAATTTAAATGAAAATGAATAAAATGTGAAGTATACATATTTTTATTAGAATTACAATTAAATCGAGATGTAGTAAGTAACTCAATAATTAAAATAAAACGAATAAAATACTAAGTTTTAATTGAAACGTATTAATGTTACAAAATATTAAAATAATAAATAAAATACTAAATTTGAATCCAAACATATTAACATAAAAATATTTAAATCAAAATGTTAAATACTTAGTTTATATATTTTTTAAAAAGTATAATTAAATCAAAATATATTAACGTATTAGATAGAAATATAAAAAAAAGATAAAAATGTATATTTTATCAAATGAAACATAAGATAAATGAATTTTTAATAATTAAATTGAATATAGAAAAGAAACGTAAATTAAATAAATTAAATATTATAACAGGAATCATTTTTAGAATAAATAAAAAATCAATATATATTATAACATAAATATATTTTTAAAAAATAAAAATGTATAAATAATAATAATAAATTTAAAGAAAAGGTGAAATTTTATAAAAGGGGACTAAAACTGAAAATAAATGACATTGTTGAGGGACCAAATTGTTATTGAGAAAAGGGTAAAACTGTCATTTAAAAAAAGTTAAGAGAAAGAGGGACAAATTTTGCAAGTAAATAGTGTTTTGAGGGACCATTTATGTAATTTTAAAAGACTAGGGACCATATCTATAATTTCGACCAAACCACAAGGATCATTTTTGTAATTTACTCTTGTTATAAACTAGGGTTATGGTTGCCCGCGCGTTCCTGCGGGTTTTCGTCATGAATATATAGTTTTTATCGTTTAAGATAAGCTATGATGTTAAGAAATAGAAGCATGTTCAATACTTCAATGATGACAACGTCAGTGCATTTACGTATTTAAGCATTAGTGAGTTACATGTTTTTTTTACGAATTTGGTTTGACTTGATTGATGGTGTCAAAAGTATATTGGTGTTTTTAGAGTTTTATATGAAAAAACATGTTTTCATGTTTTTTGTGGTTTCGTTTGACAATGTTATTTTTTTCTAATAAAGTCCTTAGGTTATTATTTTCTTTCTGGTTTTCGAAAAAAATCAATCCCGTATTTTTAAAAAAAAAACCAACATGTTTTCACTTGTTTTTCATGAAAAGCCCTCAAACTTAATGACTTTGTTGGCAAAAAAAGAAACATTCTGAAAATAACAAACATATAAATATCTTGAGGGTATTATTAGTAAAAATAACACGGATAGACTAAACCGCAAAAACAAAAAAAATTACGTTGCTTTTTTTTTTCATATAAAACCTCTTTTTTACAAAAAAAAAAATTTATGAATAACAAAAGTTGATGTTTTTATATGCATTTTGTGAGACAAAAGCAAAAAAACAAAAAACAAAACAAAATGAATCACACACATTTAAATCTTCAAATTGAGGTGGAAGCAAAAATTTTCAATATATAAATATGTAATCATATAATTGAAGAACATGTACAAAATGAATACTTTTATTTACAAATAAAATAAAAAATGTTGAATTCAATATTTATTAAGCTTTATAAAGCTTTATAAAGGTTCATTTATAAAATAAATAAAATAAATAAAAATATCTTGTAAAGGACATTTTTCGTCCTTGTGGTTTAATGATTTACCCGGATTCAGTCTCTCAACCTTAATAAGGCCAAATTTCATCCCTATTTTGCTAATTTTGCCCACTTTTAGTCCCTCGTCCGTTAAATTTAACGACACAGCCGTTAAATTTGTAAGAATGACATTTTTACCCTTTTCATTGTGACGCTTTTAGTCCCTATGATTTTATTATTTACCCATTTATAGTCCAACATTTATTTTATTTTATTTTATCTTTATAATTATATTATTTATAGATATACTTAATTCATTATAGACACACTTATGTTATTTATAAATATACTTATGTTTTAATATTTTATTAACATTTAATATCGTTCGTATTTTATTTGATATTTAACTTTTATTTTTAATTAAAATTTTATATTTTCTTTACTAATTTATTTAAAGTTCATCTTCTTTATTAATTTTAATTTTTGTAATATTATTATTGACATTTATGTATTTAATTTTTGTTAGTTGTGTTTAGGTAAATATAATATCGTCGATATTTTTCCTCTCCAATGTCACTATTTCTTCATGTATCTTTCAATCTAATCAACCATCGACACATAAATTATATACATATGTGAATATGTCTTGGATATATATGTGTGTGTATGTGTATGAACTCTATAAGTGAGTATAGTTTGAATTTTATATATGAATATATTGTTTCGGTTTAGGTTTTTTGATTTTTTTAAATTATAAAACCAAATAGACTTTTTCCATTTCGGTTTCCGTTCTGGTTTTTCGATTTTGTTTTTTGGTTTTGGTTTGATTTTTTTGCACATCCTAAAATGATTATTAATATTATTATTATTATCATTATATATATATATATATATATATATATATATATATATATATATATATATATATATATATATATATATATATATATATATATATATATATGGAGAGTTTCTTTTAAAAATCTCAAAGATGGTGAGAACCTAAGAACCTTTTAGAGCCCTTGGATCAAAAGGGTATTTTTGGAATAAAAAATAGTATCTTTCTCTCTCCACCTTTTTTATTGTATGCATCTCTTTTTCACTTTCTCTCTTACTTTTTTTTTTCATTTTCATTTTCTATTTCTTTCATGAGAATTGATTTTAATAGTAAAAAAAATATTTTTTTATTAAAAAACTATTTTTTTATATAGAAAATTATTAAATTGCAAAAAAAAGTAACGTATTCTATATAGAAATATTATGTGTCTATATAAAATATTATATAATTCTATATCTTTTTATGTAGATTAACATTATTATTCATAATCAATGTAGAATGTTATATTTCTTATATATTTCATACATTTTTGTGTTCCTTATACATTTTTATATCTTTTTATGTAGATTAACATTACTACTGTTCATTGTGTTTTTTGTATATTTTATATCAGTTGCATACCAAGTGTTTGATAAAATGTCTAAATGAAATCTGATTTTTTGTGTCAAAGTGTTTTTGGTATATTTTATCATTTAATCTACGTAGAATATATGATACTTGACATTCTACACGACATTCTACGTAGATTGCATGACATTCTACGTAGATTGAAAGACATTCTACGTAGATTGTACATAGATTATGTTCGTTGATACTATACATAGAATATGACAGATTCATTTTTCATGTTTTATAATGAAGATTATTTGTAAGATATTAGATTTATAATGATTGTAATAATTATTAGATGTTTTACATGATAATCTACGTAGATTACATGATAATCTACATATAATATAATACAAGAGTACTTGTAAAAAAGCACACATAATCTATGTAGAATGTTATGTTTCTTATATATTTCATATATTTTTATGTTTCTTACACAATACCTATATCTTTTTATGTAGATTAACATTACTATTCAATGTGTTTTTGGTATATTTTATATCAGTTGCATACCAAGTGTTTGATAAAATGTCGAAATGAAATCTTCTTTTTTTGTTTTAATGTGTTTTTGGTATATTTTATCATGTAATCTACGTAGAATATATGACACTTGACATTTTACCCGACATTCTACGTAGATTGCATGACATTCTACGTAGATTGCATTTCATTTTACGTAGATTGCATGACATTCTACGTAGATTGTACATAAAATACGTTCGTCGATGCTCTACACAGAATATGATAGATTCATCGTAGATTGTACATAGATTGCATGACATTTTATTTGTAATATATTAGATTTATAATTATTGTAATAGATACTAGATATTTTACATGATAATCTACATAAAATATAATACAAGACTACTCTTAAAAAAGCAAACATAATCTATGTAGAATGTTATGTTTCTTATATATTTCATATATTTTTATGTTTCTTATACTTTTCTATATTTTTTATGTGGATTAACATTACTATTCAATGTCTTTTTGGTATATTCTATATCAGTGCATACGAAGTGTTTGATAAAATGTCTAAATGAAATCTTGTTTTTTAGTTTCAATGTGTTTTTGATATATTTTATCATATAATCTACGTAGAATATATGATACTTGACATTCTACGTAGATTGAACGTCATTCTACGTATATTGCATGTCATTCTACGTAGATTGCATGTCATTCTATGTAGATTGCATGACATTCTACGTAGATTATACATAAAATATGTTCGTCGATACTCTACATTGAATATGACAGATTCATTTTCCATGTTTTATAATGAAGATTATTTGTAAGATATTAGATTTATAATGAATGTAATAGTTATTAGATGTTTTACATGATAATCTATGTAGATTACTTGATAATCTACATAGAATATAATACAAGACTACTTATAAAAAAGCACACATAATCTATGTAGAATGTTATGTTTCTTATATATTTCATATAATTTTATGTTTCTTATACATTTCTATATCTTTTTATATAGATTAACATTACTATTCAATGTCTTTTTGGTATATTTTATATCAGTTGCATATCAAGTGTTTGATAAAATATCTAAATGGAATCTTCTTTTTTTTGTTTCTATGTGTTTTTAACATATTTTGTCATGTAATCTACGTAGAATATATGATACTTGACATTCTACACGACATTCTACGTAAATTGCATGTCATTCTACGTAGATTGAATGTCATTCTACGTAGATTGCATGGCATTCTATGTAATATTGCATGACATTCTACGTAGATTGTACATAGAATATGCTCGTTAACATATTCAATATAGAAAAATATTCTATATAAACATTCTATATAGACGCATAATATTTTTATATAAAATACGTTAATTTTTAGCAATTAAATAATTTTCTATATAGAAAATATATTTTTTTTATAAAAAATATTTTTTAACTATAAAAATCAATTCTCATGAAAGAAAAATAAAATGAAAATGAAAAAAAAGTAAGAGAGAGAAAGGAAAAAATCATATTTTTTTCTTCCAAAAACACCATTTTCATACCTTTTCAAGATTCCCCACTATCAAAGTTTTAAATAATTACAAAATTGTCATCCAATATATCAATCATTGATTCTATTAATCCAAAGGCTATAAAAGGTTCTTAAGTTCTCACAATATATATATATATATATATATATATATATATATATATATATATATATATATATATATATATATATATATATATAAAAGACATATTCACATATGTATATAATTTATTTATCGATGATTGATTAGGTTGGAAGATACTTGAAGAGATAGTGACATTGGAGAGGAAAAATATCGACGATTTTATATTTACATAAACAACTAACAAAAATTACATATATAAATGTCAACAATTATAATATAAAAATTAAAATTAATAAAGAAGATGAACTTTAAATAAATTAGTAAAAAAAATTAAATATTTAATTAAAATTAAAGTTAAATTTTAAATGTAATACGAACAACAGTAAATGTAAATAAAATATTAAAACATAAGTATTTTATAAATAAAATAAGTGTGTTTATAATGAATGAAGTAAATCAATAATAATATAATTATAAAGATAAATAAAAGAAAATAATGTTGGATTATAAATGGGTAAATAATAAAATCATAGGGATTAAAAGCGTCACAGTGAAAAGGATAAAAATGTCATTCTTACAAATTTAACGGTTGTGCCGTTAAGTTTAACAGACGAGTGACTAAAAGTGGACAAAATTAGCAAAATAGGAATGAAATTTGGCCTTATTAAGGTTGAAGGACTGAATCCGCATAACCATCAAACCACAAGGACGAAAAATGTCATTTACTCTTTACTTAAAGAAGACAACATGTTATACATTAAAATTGTCTGAATTATTTTTTCATGTTTTTATATGTATATTTGTAATTTCGAATTTTCTCAATATTTATTGGCACAATATAATTGGGCAATTGATGCAAAAAAAATTTCATGTTTTTTTTTACTTCTTTTCATTTATTTTGTTTTCTTCAAAACATCTCTATACTCTCTTTAAAACTCACCATTCTACAATTACAACCGCCTCCACCGGGTGTGTGTGTGTGTGTAAATTTTTGATTTTTTATTGTTAAACATTTATGAATCAGTTTGTTAATGTTATATTTAGTTTTGATAAGTTTTCAAGTTTTAGTTAGTTATATATTTTTTAATAAGCTTGTGAAATTTTATATATTCTTTACTTTGTTTGAAAAAATAATTTCTTTTTCGGTTTAAGTAATTATATATATATATATATATATATATATATATATATATATATATATATATATATATATATATATATATATGTATTTGTGTTAAATTGAAAATTTAAATGATTCGTTTTTTCATGAATTTCATCTATTCAACAAAAATTAATAAAGTGAAGTAATTTATCCTTTTTTCTATCGGAAAAATATATAGATTGATTAATTGTTTTTACGTTCAGTTATATTAAAAATACGAGTTTCTCTTTTTTCCCGAGCGAAAACATTTAAAATTAAATCAGTTGATGTTATTTCCAACTGTTTGAATTTAATACGGTTCATCATTTTTCTGAGCAAAAATATATAAAACTAATATGGTTAGTCTTTTTTTCATTTGGTTAAATCGAAATCGATGTTTTTTCGTTTGGTTAAATCGAATATCGATGTTGTTCAATGTTTTTTCCATTCAAAAACATTAAAATAAGATTAAGCGGTTGTTTCTACCAACATGTTTTCGCGTTTTTTTGCATTTTCGTCCATCCATTGTATTTTTTTCCATAAAAACCTTAAGTTATTCTTTTATTTTTGGTTTAGTGAAATTTAGACATTAGATCCCGGTTATAATTTATAAACCAAGTTTTAAAAAACTGAAAAACCGGGTTCTAATATCCAAATTTCACTAAACCAAAAAGAAAAGAAAAACTTGAGGCCTTTTATGGAAAAAAATAACATGGAGGGACGAAAATGCAAAAAACATGAAAACATGTTGGTTTTTTTCATAATAAACCCTTGATTAAATTGAAAAACGAAATGGTTCGTTATTTTTTTCAAACGAAAACATTTAAAATTGAAACAACGAACCATTTCAATTTTTCCAACGAAATGGTTAACCAAATAGAAAAAGTGACCATTCAAATCTGTTTTTAAGTATTATTGACGGAAAAAAATGAATAACCATTCCGATTTTTGATTTAACCAACTGTAAAAAACAACAAAATAATCTAATTTTCAATGTTTTGTAAGAAAAATGATGAACCATTTCGATTTTTCACTTTAATGAAACGTAAAAACGACGAACCAATTTAATTCGAATTATTTTCGTTCAAAAAGTGGTATATATACATATGTGTGTGTGTGTAGGAAAGCCGTCTTAGGAAAACCATAATGGAACATTTTTGTATAAATATAAGAAACCACGGGACCATAAATGTAGGAAACCAAAAAGACCTTTCTGTAATTATTTCTTAAACTACAAGGACCTTTTTGCAGTTAATGAAAAGTATAATAATAATTCCTTAAACTACAAGGACCATTTTGCCAAATGAAAAGATACCAAAACGGTGCGTTTTAGTATCATAAATGTAGGTTATATTAATTGTTTTTAAAGGTAAAACAAATACAACACGCCCTGTTAGAACATAAACTAACCTTTAAAGCAGCGTTTGGATTACAGGATTTTGATATACCAGGATTTAAATATGACATAATTTGATAATGACAGAATTCAGATGTGACAGGATTTGAATCATGTCATGTGTTTGGTTTGCAGGATTTCAAATTCAATTATTTGTAAAGTTTTGTTTATTTGCAAACGTATCAAATGATATGGGTAAAGCATATAGGTGTACAAGAAGTAAGGTAAGGTATGTTAAAAGGGTAGGGTCGGTAGGGGTGGGTGGGTGGGGTGGGTAAGGTGTGCTGGGATGTGAAGGGGTAGTGTAGGATGAGTGTGTATAGGTAGATGTGGGTAAGATAAGATGGGTCAGGATAGGTTACGATGTATATTTGGTGTGGGATTGGTGGAAGTAAGGTAGGTGGGTAGGTAGGCAAGGGTGGAGTGGTGGGTTGGGTGAGAAAAGGTAGTATGGGGTGGGTATGTATATGTAGATATATCCATATAGGTGAGGTAGGATGAGTGAGAGTAAGATACGATGTCTTGTTGGGTTGGGGTGGGGATGGGTAGGGCGGGTGGGTATCGTGGGTAGAGGTAGAGTGGGTAGGTATGGCAGAGTATGGTACAAATGGATTGATGTAGGTAGGTAGTGTTACATAGTTATTATTGTTTGGTATATGTAGTTATGGTAGGGTAGGATGGGGTGGGTGGGTACGGTAGCTGAGTATGGTACAATAGATTAATGTAGGTAGATACCGTCAGATAGTTATCATTGTTTGGTATATGTAGTTAGGGAACGGTAGGATGGGGTGGGGTGGCGTGGCGTGGGTGGGTGGGTGGGGTGAAGTGAAGTAGGTGTTGGTAGGGTAGGGTAGGGTAGGATCAATAAGTATAGGTAGGTGGTGGTTAGGTTGAGGATAAGAGTAAAATTGTCATTTTGTTAGGCATTCGAAATGTAAAGATATGAGCTTATGAAATAATACGGGATAGGGAAGAATTCTAAAAGCTTAAAATGGAGGATTGTAAAATGCTAAAGGAAAATAAAATCTCTCTCTCACTTTTTTTTTTTTTGCCAAATTAACATAATAAGAGATGGATTATCAAATGAAAATCCCACCAGTTTCTTTAAAATCTCGCAAATCAAAAGCCTCCTAAGAATTTGTTTGTATATTATTATTCAATCTAGGGTGTTATATAGATTGACAATTAAGGAGTGGTTATGATAGTTTATAGCACCCCACGTACAACCATATGTGAAGGGTTGTACTTTTCGCTGGTGTCTCATTATTGTGTATATATATATATATATATATATATATATATATATATATATATATATATATGTGATATATACTTTCATAAACAAATAACAACGTCATCTAAAACATACAAAACTCAACGTGAGATGAAACCCTAAACAATGAGAAGCAACGACTTTGAGGGATATCGGGTATTTAATGAGACGAAGAATGAACATTCCAGAACTCACGAACGATCGATTTACCCAAACAAAGATAGTGGATACCAGATCTATGAAGGATGACGCAGAAGAAGGAGAATCAACGACTTTGGGAGAGATGAAACCCTAAAATTTGAGTTCCCCAAACAACGGAATCAATTTCCCTAAACCTTAAAACCTTGGATCTGTGTTCTCAGACGAAACCCTTCGGCATGTTCCGGTTTTGGGACGGAGAAGGAACAGAGATGAGCGAAGTGTTCATATTTCTTCGGATCGGAGTCATTAACGCAATGTTTAGTGGTGAGATGGAGACGGTGGTGGATGGAAATGGAGCGAGAAGGTGTAGATTTCTTAGATTGGAGTCACTAATGCCTTAACGATGATGGTGCGGTGGTTCAGCGACTCGTCACCTTCCCTTCGCCGGAGGTGGTGCGGTGTGGTCTCCATCCTCTTTCTATCTCTCTCTTTGAAATCGTGAGAACTGGTTTGATGAAAAGAAGTTAATCGGTTACATACCACACATTGCATTAAATGATAGGTTATGTTAATAGGATACAATTAATGGTACAAAGTAAAATAAAATGTTGTAATAAGAAAAAAGATGTAAGTAACTTGTTATTTCTTGCAATAAACCCTTATTATAATTGTTGTTGTTGTTGTTGTTATAGTATTGCCGTTGCTATTATTGTTTTTGTTGTTTAAGATGACTTATACGTAGACATTAGGGTATTTTATAACTTATGATGAGAATGTTCAAATACCAAAATATCAGTAATTATACAAATAAATATAGAGAAATTTGCGTAAAAATCTTTCAAGTTGGTTCATTTATGAGATTAAAACCTTCAACCATTATTCATTGCACAAAAAACCCCAGATGACTAAAACTCATTTAAATGAGGTCTTTAAAAAAAAAAAGACTTGAAACCGATGAACCGGATGCAATTTGCTGACCAATCATTCATCTCCAACAAACATTCTCTCTAGCAAACTCGTTTGTCGACGTTTTCTAATTCAAATCAACATTTATTTTTGACTTATATGTGTTAAATTTTTGGTTGAAATATACTTTTTCAGTGAAATTCTGATGGTCACTGGTTCAAACCTATATGACTTTTGTGAACCGGTTACAACCTGTAATACCTCGTTCCTGCAAAATTTTACCGGTTAAGGGTTAGTCATGCAATTAAAAATGGTTGGAAGTTTTAATCCAAAAAATATCAAACTTAAGGGTTTATACACAAAAATCCCAAAAATATATGATTTTACTTGTTAGTTTGCTTAGCGATTTTTGTTACAATGATTTTAGTGGGAATTATTAAAAAAAGTCTAAAGTATAGCTTATGATATGTTTTGTTGGATAATAGTCATAGACGCATCGTGTTTGATATGATGAATAAATATATTGACTTATAATAAATTTAATTAAATAGAAAAAAACAGACAAAAGTATATTTTTTAAGTAAATATCTTATAATTCTAAATTAAAATTAATAAAGTATAATATAGATGTAAAGTTCTTGTACGTTATAATTAAGTCCATTAGAAAAATATCTGGATATTTATTTAAAAACAGTTAAATAATCAAAATTTTAATATTTACTAAAACTGTGTTATATATTTAATGACAGTGAAAATTGATTATTAATAAAATATATTTATAGATATGATAGTATTTCCTTTTATATTTATCTACCTAGCTATCTGTTTTAATTAATTCATAACATATTTTGAAAAGAAGTTAAATTAACACTTGCATATTTATTTTTCTATCATACAAATAATAGATTATATATATAATTTAGAAATTTCCATTTTAAAATTCACAAAACTCAGAATAAAACAAAGTAATAAATAAAATTGCCTCTAAAAAAATCAAATTAAAGTCATATAAAAATATTGTAGTAAAATTATATTTCCTTATCTTTAAAAATGATAAAAACAATTTAGGGATAATTACGCAAAAAAACCTATAACTCGTTAGTTTTTGGAATTAAAACCCCAAACCATTTTTCGTTGCATACAAAACCCCGAACTAACTAAAAATCAGCAAATCAAGGTTTTATCAATGGGTAACCGGTTTCACCGGTTATTAATCCTACTTGGACCGGTAAATAACCTGCATGGAATAAATTTTTATTGTTGAAACTGGTTGTCAAGTGTTACACATCATTTAAACATCCGTTGATAATTTTAAATTGTAACTTTTAAACGAGATTACATCATCAACGAGGGTTGAAATGATGTGTACTACTTGGCAACGGGTTTTAACAGTTAAAATTTATTCTACGTAAGTTATTTATCGGTCCACGTAGGATTAATGACCAGTTGCAACCGGTTATCGATTGATAAAACCTTACTTTATTGATTTTAGATGGTTCGGGGTTTTCTGTGCAACGAAAAATGGTTTGGAACTTTAATCACAAAAAACTGACAAGTTTAGGGTTTTTTGCGCAATTATCCAACAATTTAATTAGAAAAATTTATATTATTCTTTCTACTGTTTAATACAGTTGATACTAATTCTTGAAAACTGTAATTAAAACCTCTGGATTTAGGATGTATGAATTTCTTTTATTGATCCATGCCTATAGGAGTGGTATGGAAAAAGTTACCACCACAAGTTTTGGCTTCCGTCTAATATGTCTTGATCTAACTACTTAAAAAGAGAGAATTTTAATTAACATATATATAATTTAATTAGAAGTATAGCTAGGTTATTAAATTAATTAATATGATTTTAAGATATATTGTAATAAGAATATACTAAAGAAACACTCTTAAAACAATCAAATCAATAATTTGAAATAATATATCGCAATAATCAAATATTTAATTTTAGTTATCCCTAAAAAAATGCTTCAATTAATTAATTCATTCTTTTTAAGTAGAAAATAAGTCTATATAAACTCAAATGGAAAAAAAAACATGTGCATTTATAAGCGGTATTTTAGTTCATGAATGAAACACCATATATATTCGAATCACAGTTAAACAAAATCGTATTTGTAGTCAAAAACAAAAACACACACACTCTATATATATGTTGTAATCGAAGAGAGTGGCTATAATTACATATGTGTAGATAAAAATATATACATCCCTAATACTTAATACTTTCTTGAAATTTCTTCCAAAGAAATGGTAAGATATAACTAAATCCAAAACATGTGCCAAATTTCCCGCAATATACAAACTACATTACTCATTTTCCTTCACGTACTTTGCAGGGTAGTTTTTTGATCGTTGTGTTTTTGAGCTTGTGTTATCTTTCGTTTGGTCCAAAAACCACAAGTGCAACCACATTTTATGTGACATCTTATGGTGCGAAAGGAGATGGGAATACCGATGACTCAAAAGTAAACCATGTTTACAAGTTTTAATCAAAAGATGCATGCGCGCAACGGTTTCATCCATAAGAACCGTTATATATGATGCCCGGATATAATATATATGGTTAGTTAATTTTTTCAATTATATTCATGTTGCAGGCTTTTGTCAAAGCATGGAATGCTTTATGTGGAGATGTATCATCACAACCGACGTTGATCATACCACCAGGAAAGACGTTTTTAATAAGTCCGGTGATATTCAAAGGTCCATGCAAATCCAATGCTGTATACATAAAGGTAAAACCAACGTGAAATGAAATGAGATCCATAGTTTTTTAAATTACTTTAAGTTTTGTTCATGGAAATTTTAATTGTATGAAAAACATTAGTAATTAAGAGCATGTTAATTAGTAGAATATTTTTTAAATTAGATATCATATTAACTTTCTTGGTAGGATAAAATGTATCGTGACGTACATATATATGAAAAGTAATTACTTTTTATATATTTATTAAAACTTAATTTTATTATATTATCTTATAATTAATAAGTTAGTAGAGTATCAGATTTAGTTTGGTTCGATTTGAATTGTATTTAAAAGAACATTATATTAAATTTGGATGAATGTAATTTAAATTTCTTTATTATATTTAAAAACTATAAATGTTACGTGTTAATTCATGGTGATGACACGTGTCTTCACAAGATTTGGGTATAGTTGCTCTTATATTAGTATTATTTTATTATATATTTACTAAAACTTTTATTATATTGTATTATAATTAATAATTAGTAGAGTATCAGATTTTGTTTGATTTGATTTGATTTAAGTTTAAAAGAAGATTATATTAGATTTGGATGGATATAATTTAAATTTCTTTATTATATTTAAAAACTATATATGTCACGTGTCAATTCCTTGCGATGACACGTGACTTTGCAAGAATTAAGTGTAGTTACTCTTTTATTTGTATATATAGAATATAGATCATAGATTGATATTTATAGATATATAAGAAGATATTTTATTGAAAAACTAACCAAAAGCCAAGGAAAAAAGAGAAAGAAATCAACCACCAAGACTACAAATTAATAAACATGACCCAACCAATATAAAATTTTGGTGACTTGCATGCAATATATTAGTGTCACACAAAACAAATTTCTAAAATAATAAATTCACCTTTACTTTTAGAGGTTAAATACAAATATGATAAAAATATGATTATGGATGACAAAAATATGTTGGATACAAATCATCTCACCAGAATAAAGCATCAACCAACAGGAGAAAAAGCAAATCAACCGCCAACCAAAATGAAAGCAACAACAAAGGCACCGGAAGCCAAGGGGCACTCTAGCCATTGCCATCAAATCAATAAAATCTTTTAAGATCTTTTATTAATCCACATGAAACGAGCCAGTATATATATGTTAATTATGTGAACCAAACTATTGATTAAATCTCATTAAAATTTATGTTTGTTGTGATTATTGTTTAATATATTAGGATTTGTGTTTTTTGATGTGTAGGTTTTAGGCAACATTAGTGCACCAAAGACTCTCGCCGGGTGGAAAAATTGTGCGCAAAAAAGTTATTGGATATATTTCACATCGGTGCAAAGACTCACCATTGATGGACCTGGCCAAATCGATGGCCAGGGCTCGTTCTGGTGGCGAAATGAGGTAAGCTTTCTAAATCGACATTGAGTTCAATATCATAAAACATAAAAAATTGATCAGACTCATTTTTCCCTTTTTTACAGTTGGCAACCAGAATTTGCAAGCGCCCATCGGTAAACTCCTTTTCACATTTCGAAAAACAACTTACAATAACTACCATTTATTTATCCTACACTATCACCTTTTTCATATTTAGCTTCAGAATAAATGTCGATTATGCAAAGACTAACATTGCGATCGATCAATCGATTTTAGGCTTTACATTTCGATAAATGCAATGGACTTACGTTGAGAGGTACAACACATATTAACAGCCCGATGCTGCATATTAGCATCAATGGTTGTGAAGGTGTAGATGTTGGAAATATTCGGATATTAGCTCCTGCAGACAGCCCCAATACTGATGGAATCGACATTGGTGCCTCGTCCCATGTTAATATCCATGACTCTAACATCCAAACTGGTATTAGAATCTCTATATATAGCGCGTTAATTATTTAAAAAAATGGTGTTTTCGTGTTTAAAATGGTATTCTACTATAACCAACTTGATCTTTACTCGGTAGGTGATGATTGTGTGGCTATCAATGGCGGCATCTTCGATTTAAATGTAACGAGGGTGTTCTGTGGACCTGGTCATGGCATAAGGTAGCGCAAGATAATTTTTAGATCGATCTCGATCATCACTTTTATTTTATACAAAATTTCCTTCACCGTGTTTTAACTAATTTGTAGTATTGGAAGTCTTGGAGAAAACGGTCGTCGTGACACAGTTGAACAAGTACGTGTAGAAAATTGTAACATAACAGGAACAACAAATGGATTAAGAATCAAGACAGTTCCGGTAGTACTCTAAAACTAATTACATACACATATATAAGTTGTCGGTCACGTTTAAAATTTAATCTCTTTCTTGTATCATTTATAGTATGGATCAGGCTACACTAGGCGAATCGTATATAAGGATATTCATCTTGTAAATGTTAGAAATCCAATCATAATCGATCAACATTACTGCAACAATAAGAAAAATTCTTATTGCCAATTACCGGTAAGCCTTATACTCCAAAACAACAATCTCATTGATCCTTCATTTTCAATGTATATTAATTAATGTCTAATTAAAATCTCAATGTCCCGCACATGATTGTTCTTTGATTTGTATAGGCAACAGCAAAATCCGTACATGTGAGTGATGTGACGTATACAAATATACATGGATCTTCGGCAACAAAGCAAGCGATTAGGTTCGATTGCAGCAGTAAGTATAAGTGTTCTGGAATCCGAACATACAATGTACGAATCAGTGGACAAGATGAATATGCTTACTGCAAAAACGTTTATGGAAAATTTGTTGATACCATCCCACATGTTTCTTGCAATTAGATTAATTAATTGTAATCCCACTCATTTTAGTCGGGAATTGGGATAATAGCCATAGGCCATAGCCATGTATTGTTACAGAATTTCCATCTAACAAAGAAAATTATCTGCTTAATTTATATGCACTTTTGTCCCTCTTCTCCAACTCAGCTCTTTAATTAACAATTACTGTCTTATAGTTACGGGTTCGTCCTATGGATTTTGGTAGCGTTATGTACTTAAATACAAACGAGGCCTTTAAATACGAAAAATATAAATTATAAATCGATAATTTTAATATTGAACTTGAACACTTAACCTGGTATATATCATGAAGAATGATTATTTTTGTCTTTGTATTGTATTGAATGAAACTTTCATAATTATATATATATTAATATACTTGAGATGGATTAATGAATAATGAGAAACTTATATTTAAATTAAAGTAATTTTTTTTTTTTGAACAACAGATGTTAGTGGTTAGTTGTTAGCACCATTGTTAGACACCTTGAGGGTGAGGACCAAACCTCACACCTCCACCTAAGGAGAAACACCCTTGGTGAGGCTCGAACCCGAGATCTCAACCAAGGGGAACCCCTCCCACCTTTGGTGGTGACCACTTGATCTAAGTCAAGTGGTTAACACTACTAGAAAAACTGCAAACTGCAACGATTTTTTTAGCAACGATGCATGTGTCGTTGCTAATATCTTCGATTAGCAACGAAATCAGCAACAAAATGAACAAAATGTCATTATATTTTTTTAGCAACGAATTTTCGTTGCTAAATTCGTCGCTATTTAGCAAAAATAGGAGGGAAAATTTCCCGCTAGGTTTTTGCAACAAAATTTCTAGCAAAAGTCGTTGCTAAATTAGACAAAAATAATTAGCAACGACATGTCGTTGCTAAATATTTTATAAGCATTTAACAACTATTTATTAACTTTAGCAACAATCAATTTCGTTGCTATTTATGTAAAAGTTGGAGAAGAAAATACCTACTTTATTTTAGCAACTATATTTAGTCGTTGCTATAAATCCGGATATTGGAGGGAAATTTCCCGCTCTAAAGAGCAACGATATTTAGTCGTTGCTGATATATATTTTTAAAAAAATTCAATTATCAACAACTTTCTATTTTTTAACATTTATAACAATATTGTTTATTTTTTTTAATCATTAATAGTAACAATTTTATATTTTTTTTATCATTTATTAAAAAGTTTAAAAATGTAGAAATTGATTTTATTGATTATAGAAATTAATATTATTAATAATTAATAATTAATAATATGAAATATAAAAATTGTAAGAATTTATGTAATAAATAAACATTTTTTTAATTGAAAATAAAATTTTAAAATTGTAATTTGTCAACCCTTGACCGTTCAATATCATCCCACCACATATATACAATGTAAAAAAAAAAAACCCTAGTTGGGAGACAAGTCTTGCGCCGCAGGGAGGTCAAGCGAACCATCACCACCGGAGATCTCGTGCTCGCCGTCGCCGGCCGTCGCCCTCACCGCCGTTTTCGTTCGCTATCGCCGTCCGGTATCATCTCTCTTTCTCCCTCTCCCTCTCGCTATCTATTTCTCCATCTCACTGTCTCTTTCTCCTTCTGAAATCAGCAACGAAATCGACATTGAAGTCGATTCTTATGCTTCTGAAATCGACATTGAAGTCGATTTTTATGCTTCTGAAATCGACATTGAAGTCGATATCTCTTTTTCAGTCTTTGCATACAAGTAAATGCGAATATATTCTGTTATTAGCAGTCCTAAATCCTATTCAAAGTATCTACAGACGTATTTTGTGCGTTGAAAACATGTTAAGTGTTACCATTCCACCTTAACAAATTGTACATGATGCTTAGAATTTTACTGGTATATGTATATCTCATTGGTTTGCTTTTAACAAATATTGTATTGTTTACATATATTTTTGTTTAAATATTTTCCAACAGAAACCATAGGAAATTAGGAAAAAAATGCATCATGTGAAGGGATTTATATCTTTGGATATATATTATATACAGAATATCTAGTGAAGATACACTTATCTACAGTGTGTATTGATTTGTGTAGAATTTGGGTACATCTTTCTTGATAACGTAATATTAAGTATTAACAATGTTCATTATACAATGAATAAAGAAGTCAGAACTTAAATAAATTATAGATGAGAAATGTCATTATTAGTAAGTTAATACATCCCTTTCTTCCCAAAAATCGAGTTAAATAAACATCCGTGAATTAATTTCTTTTATATTGACTTCTTTTTCGTTTATTAAATCTGTAAGATTAATTTTCATGTTTCAAGAAGTTTTGTGACGCATTGATGGGTTTAACTTAAATTATGTCAAATTTTGATCTATGGAAGTGGGTGATAACTTATTGATACGATGATGATTTAGTTATATATATGTGTATACAATACATAATCTTTTTCTTCTTAAGCTCCACCTACAGTCACCTTTAACAAGTAGAGTAACAATGACTTACATGTTAGAAAGTGCATACACTGTTTAGGTATCTTGGATCCGCCACTTTTGTATACAATTCAAAGATTTCCTTTCTTTTAAAAGTGGGTGATAACTTATTGACGGAATCATCTAGTGATTCTCAATTAATGCAGAAGTATGTCAGATGATCGTAGTTGGATGGAACGTCGAATTGAGTATCATGGTTGTTCAATTACAGAAGAATTTAGAGTTGGTGTTGAGAAGTTTTTGGATTTCGCATACAGTCATCCACGATTTGTAACTTGTATGATGATTAAATGTCCTTGCGTCAAGTGCGATTTATTAAAGTTTCAAGATAGGGTAACAGTTACAATACACCTTTATCGGTGGGGTTTTCGAAGTTTCTATAAGACTTGGTTTGCACATGGGGAATCTTTAGTACCTGAGACACATGAAAATCAATCCACAAATGATGATGTGCAACGGGCGACTGAGAACCATTATAGAGATATGGTTATTGATGCCGCTGGCCCTGAACTAAGACATAATTCCATGTCAGAAGTGCCGAACCCTGAAGCAACAAAGTTTTTTGAATTGCTACACCATGCTGAAGAGCCATTATGGGATGGTTGCGAGAACCATACAAGGTTGTCAGCAGTGTCTCAATTAATGAATTGCAAATCAGAGTATAACATGAGTGAAAGTTGTTATAATCGTGTTACTTCAATAGTGAAGAGCATGTTGCCTGAGGATGCAGTATTGCCTAATGACTTCTATCAATCAAAAAAAATGTTGAAAAAGTTGATACTCTCATATGAGAAGATTCATGCATGTCCTAATGACTGTATGTTATATTGGAGGGAATATGGAGACAAAAGAGAGTGCATCGTTTGTGGTCATCCTCGGTTTAAACATGGAAAAAAAGGCAATGGAAAACATCATGAAGTCCCTTTCAAGGTGTTACGCTATTTGCCACTTACACCTAGGCTTCAAAGACTTTTCATGTCAAAGAAGACAGCGGAATACATGTCTTGGCATAAACAAAATCGTCGTCGAGAAGGTGTACTTAATCACCCATCTGATGGAGAAGCATGGAAACATATCGATCGTATGTTTCCTTCCTTTGCTGCAGACGGACGAAATGTTAGGTTGGGGCTCTCTACAGATGGTTTTAATCCTTTTGGACATTCAAGTATACCATATTCATGTTGGCCGGTATTTGTAACGCCATATAATCTTCCACCTTGGATGTGCATGAAAGAGGCTGTCTTATTTCTAACTTTGATCATTCCTGGTCCACATAGTCCTGGGAAGAACATAGATATATACTTGAGACCACTAATTGAAGAATTAAAGGTGCTTTGGGATGTTGGTGTTACCACGTATGATGTCTTTAAAGAACAAAATTTTCAAATGAGAGCTATTTTGTTATGGACTATCAATGATTTTCCTGCCTATGGCATGTTACCACGTATGATGTCATTGGTCCATTATTAACCATATTTTAATTTCTTGTCCTTTGTAGGACCGGTATCACTATGAGGGAACGGTGGATGCTAATTATGCTAGGACTGTTTGGGAAGAAAGATCCAAAATAAGATTTCGGGGTTTATGGAAGTTAGTTAGGGACAAGTGCAAAAAGAAATCAGGTAGTCAAAATATAGCAGATTGGAAAGAATATTGTCCTAAATTTGTACACCAAGAGGATTGGGATGGTATCCTCAAGACTTGGCTTTCAGACAAGTGGAAAAGGCAGTCCGCTGCAGGTATTGAAAATCGGAAAAAGGTTCCTGGGGTTGAAGATGGTAGTTCCCCATATGTTAGACACACATGGGGTTCCAAAAACTTTGGGATGCACCGTGCCCAACTGGTACGTACACGTACATTTCAATATATTTGCATGTTGATTAAGTATTTGAGGAAATACAACTTGTGGTCTATATTGGTTATTGAATATTTATATACAATGGTGATAATCATTATAATTATCCAAACCAAAATAGATATGTTATTATAGATATTGTACACGTACATTTCAATATACCTGCTGCTGTGTTTTAGAAGTGTTTTAGAAGCAGACTCCAAGACATATTAAGTCTTGGAGTGTACGACCTAAATGGACAGCAACCTAGTAGAGTTTAGGACCTGGTTTAGCTTAAATGATCATGTAAACCTAAAAGTATTGAGCGTGAATGGTGTAAATTGTAGCACCAAAACACCAAAACACCAAAAAAGGCTAAAAGATGCAAATTGTAGCACCAAAACACCAAAAAAGGCTGCTGTCCAATTCATATTTCCACTTTAAATTTATGTTATATGCTCATATTTGATGACAAATTGAAGATAGAAATGCTTTGAATTAATGGCTGATGTTTAGGAGTTGTTATGTACATGTATTATGCTGTTATGGAACTTGAAATATACATATGAGCTGCACATTCAAATAAGATACATGGTTGCTGATTCATTCACAATTTCACATGACTTACATGGTTTAAGTATCGAAAGTGCATAAACCCTCAAAAAATTCACATGCATGCACCTATATTAGTGTATAAATAAGGTTTCATGTCAATAATGAAAAAGGAAATTAAAATTTGAAATCATGATATAAAGTCTTATTTTCGGTAATACTGAGTGCATATGTGTGTCCAAGACTTGTATGGAGTGTGGCCTATATGGCTTTTGTAACACCTTGCTTCTTACTTTGCCTTTCTAAGTGTAATTTAACTTTTTATGATGTAATTTGAGAGTTTAAGCAAACTAATTTCTTAAAGATGCAATTAAGCTATTTATATGGTGCATATTTGTGAATTTATAATTAATTAACTATGTATATGTTGTTGTCCAGAAATCATAGCACATAGCCAAGTATAACCAAAGTTTTATGATGGTTTTAAGGTCTAAGTGTGCATAGAATTAATGGGTGATGTTTATGGATTAATTTGCAAGCTTGGGAGTCCATTAGATGCTAGAATCAAGGCTAAAAATATGGAGTGGCAGCCACAAAAGTTGCTGTCCAATTCTTATTTCCACTCTAAATTCATGATATATGATCATATTTGACAATAGATTAAAGGCAGAAGTGTATTGAATTCATGGTAGATGTTTAGGGGTCATTAGGATGTATGATATACTGGTTGAACCAAGGCTGAAAATACCTGAAACTGCAGCTCTAAACAGGGTTGCAGCTCTAAACAGGGCTGTCTGCACTTAGTTATATAACTTGTTAGTTTTTTCACATATGGATGTCATCCAAGATTTTCTTTAGCTGTGCATATTATCTCTATATATATATCATTCTTGGCCTTTCATTTTAATCAAAGCGAAATAACACATTTTTGGGGTTGTTTTCTTACATGTGTAGGAGGCTGATGCCGGTAGAGAGCTTTCAGAGATTGAGTTTTTTGAGAAGATGCATAAAAAACAAAAGGGAAACGGTGAATGGTGCGATAAAAAATCTAAAAAAGTTGCCAATGCATACAAGGAGATAATTAAGCAAAATTTGGAGCCTTATGAGAACGAGGATGCCGACGGTGCTGATCAACTTTCCAATGTTCCATTTGACCCAAAAGCATGGATAAAGGCAACTGGTGTACCCAAACAAAATAAGGTGTATGGTTTTGGGCTTACACAAGAAGCAGAAGTAATACGCAACCAGTTAAATTCTCCAACTTCAGCAAAACGAGCTCGTGTATACCCTTCAACTCCTGTCGACATGGAAGCTAGGATTGAATCAGAAGTCAATGTTAGAGTAGAGAGCCGGTTGGAAGCATTCAAGGTTGAGATGATGCGACAAATGCAAGAACAAGTGAAACAGATGATGAAATCTCAACAAACTAGCTCGACTACTAGCGACACGTTTGGTCTTGGCGAGGACAACCCTTGAGGATACGAACGATGGTATATGGTACTAACTTTTTGGTAGCTTATGAACATTAGCTACAAATTCCATGATTGGAAATACTACTAACTTTTTTGGTAGCTTAATGGTGTTTTTGGAACCAACAAACACTAGCTACATATTGCATGGTTTATTTGATAGATGACCATGTATAGGTTAATCTATTTATGAATTGTGGTTGGTACCTTGTAGTGCCAAACTTACAATATGCTTTTGGTATGTGTATGAAATTATGATTGTAACTAGGTTTGTGTGAATGAATTATCATTATAAACAGGTTTGAATGAAAGAATTGTGTTACAAATGCAGGTTTTTTACAAAATAAATGGTTTAAAAACAAAAAAAGTGCTGCCAAATTTTTCATTAACATTAGCAACGACCTTGTATTGTTGCTAATATTAGCAGCCACTTTTGTTGCTAAAATCTCGTTGCTAAACATAGAAATTAGCAACGAATAAATATCGTTGCTAACTTAGCAAGGAATAACGGGTCGTTGTTAAATGCATAAATTAGCAACGAAAGCAACTTCTTTCAATTCTTGCGACCAAATACAAATTTCGTTGCTATTTTAGCAACGAATTACAAAATTGCGTTGCTAAATTTATTTAGCATCGGGCGTTTCAGCTTCGACTTTATTTCGTTGCTAATTTCGTTGCAAACACGGATTAGCAACGATTTTAAGGCAGTTAGCAACGAAAAATGGTCGTTGCAATTTGCGGTTTTTCTAGTAGTGTAAGTAATTCTTTTAATATGACTTCATTTGAAATCACATGACATTTTTCATCTCACATAAGAAACTAATGGAACTTTGAGTGAGTATATAGCCGTAAGGTTACATTGAATGGATAATTTTTAAGCGTTGGAAAACCAAAGAACCAATTTATACCCATTGGATCTATCCCATCTCATATGCATCACAGTGACATAAAATGTAATATAGTAGAAATCTTTGTGTAACCCGATGCATATTTGCATCAGAGAGACAAATTATAAAAACAAAAAATCAATACTAATTTTATATTAATGAAATAAATCATTAAATAATTACATATTATTACCAATATAAATTTATATAATAAATTTTCAAACATGAACAAATTTAATGGAAAACATAATAAAACAAATTTTATTCATCCAAAATTTAAACAAATTCATATGCATCTTTTTCATTCATCAATTCCAACGTGTTGCATCTTGTTCATTATATTGGTGTCAATGTAATGCATCTTTCATGCTCATCTTATTTATGAGTCATCCTTCATGTTAATCATTCGAAGACTGATGTGCATTGTTTGAAGCATGTTTTGCATCGTTCGAAGAGTACTTTTGTGCATCATATTCTTCACCATTCTTCATTCGTGTTCATCATTATGAAAACCTTCATTCGAACCACCATGGTTTTAACTCGAACCATCGGAAACCTTCATCCAGACCACCATGTTCATCACCATACAAACCATCGTTTCACCATAAAACTTCATTGGAACCATCATGTTCATTGTTGGTTTGTGTTCCTCATCAAACCTTCATTTGAACAATCATGGTTCGTGTTATCTTCTTTTTTGTCATCATCATCACCATGGTTCATGTTCTTCTTCTTCTTCATCACTATGGTTCATGTTCCTTATCATCATCGATGCGTCTCTGGCGGCGATGGTCTGCTGGCGCTGTTGGCTAGTGATTTGGTGGGGAGGCCGAGAGAAGGAGATGCTGAAAGAGAACGGGGGGGGGGGGGGGTGGGGAAAGGAGGAATGATGTGAGGAAAATAGTTAATGTAATAATTTTAGTGTCTAATTTAACTCCTAATTATCTTAAATATTAAAAAAGTATAAATTAGTTTTTATATATTCAGTATTCCTTAAATGTCTGTAGTACACACTTGATATATTATTCGGTACATAAAGGTCTTTCGATGCATAAAAGTTCTCTATTGAACATCAATTATATATATGTGTGTGTGTGTGTGTGTCCAACTCTTCAAAAATGTTAAATACATAGTCATTTGTTTTCGTGTACGTGGACATGAAGGTTTCAAATCAAATAAAATTTGACTTACATTCCATTGTAGTGCACCCATACATAATGTGTAAACTTGAATACCGATCGTCGATGGATTAGGAGGCCCTGTATGGTCAGCCTTCTCTTGCACAACCTAAAGAATGAGCATGATAAATTGAGTCCTTAAATATAATTACTAAATAAAAACATTATTTAAGGTTTACAAGACACTATGTGGTCGACTTTCTCAGCTTTTGGCACACTTTAAAGCAGTGGCGGATCTAGAAATTTTTTTATGGGGGTCGAAATTTATCCCGCTACGACAGTACGAGTGTTTGTGGTTATATAAAAACTTTCACACATCAAAAGTTCGGTTCGGTTCATATTGATTAAATAATAAAATAAATACGTCATTGTTACAACGTCATTAATTATTACATCCTCATCCTAAACATTGACAAATAATTCTCTATCTATGGTGCAAATGCAACAATAATTTAACCATTCATCATCAATTGAAGTAGGAGTGAGCGACGGGTACCATTTCCCGAACCCGATCCGGTACCGACCGATACCGAATTAATATATATTCGGTCCAGTACTCGGTTTTTAAATTAGCTAAAATTCGGAATTCGGTACTCTCGGTTTCGGTACCATATTTATCCCGAATATCCCTATCCCGAACCGAATATATAAATTAGCTAAAATTCGGTATTTGTAACTTTAAAACGCTAAACTTTGTTCGGTATTTGGTATTTGATATTCAGTTTTCGGTATTAGGAATTCGGTATTTGATATTTGGGTGCAATATTTGGTGATGTATGTTTGGTATTTGATAATTTTCCTTATTCGGTCCCAATACGTGACTGGCACCGAAAACCCGGTCCCAGAACCGGAACCGAACCGGCACCATATAAAATTATACGGTTCGGTATTCGGTTCTTTCAAAAGTAATATTTCGGTTTCGGTATTTTCGGGATCGGTACCGGTTCGGTACGGTCCGGTACCGAGCTCACCTTTAAATTGAAGTGCGCAAATACTTGTGAAATTTATGGAGAAATATTATAAGTTTAGCAATTTTCTTTCTAAAATCAATTCATATTGCCTATGAAATAAAAAATTAAACAAATGTAACTTGCTGTTAAATATTAAACACTTTAAGTCTTAAACAAACAATAATCAAAATATCTAAAAAACTAAAACAACAAAGAACATAGCTACAAACAAGTAACAATAAAACAAAAAAAGAATTTTATAATCAGTTAAAAACTAACAAGTATATCGATGTCGAACTTAAAAAGATTATAAAATTTATGTTTCAACTATTAGGTTTGGGTATATTTTCTTAGATTTTGTAACAAAAACTTTTAAAATTTATAAAAACTAACAAGGATATTGGAGTCGAACTTCAAAAATCATAGGGGTCGAAAATTTTTCGATTATATATATAATACATAAAATAAAAAATTTATTAGGTTCGTTTGACCCCTACCCCAACCCTATGGGTCCACCCCTGCTTTAAAGGATGGACCTCATAAATAGAGGCCTAAATATTAATTACTAAATAAAACAATTCATATTTTGAATAACGATGCCAGAAACATCGGTACATAAGTCAGGGATAAACCTATGTATGTTTTAGGGATAACTTATGCAACGGTTCCTTAGTCAATAATATTGTTTTGTAATGTTTTAGGAATTTGTGTATTTGATAAAATCTATGCATTTAATTAATGTTTAAATTTGTGCATTTAGTATATATATAATTTAATGAATTCAAATTTTAAAGGTAGTTTTACTGTTAGATTATGATTTTTATTAATATTAAAGATCAAGAATGGTTTTAATTTATAAATTTGTGCATTTAATGTACAAATGTGCATTTTGGGGTGATTTTCGCAGAATTGAAAGGTTGTTATTGAAATCCAACAATACATGCGTGAGTACGCGCTTCATCAATTTTAAAAACTTCAAAAATTTAATGTCTTTTACGATATTGTGGGTGCAACCAAAGTAATTAGGGTCAGGGGTTTAATCACCCATCCGAAATCTATCATTTCGGACACATCAACGTCAAAGTTTTTGTCTCTCCACCATTTTTATTATAATTTTTTGGAAATACCAGCATTCACTACAACAAAATGAACCTAAAGCAACATGGGAAAAGTGTTGTGTTAGTCCTTAAAAGTGTTGCTATAGGCCTAATGCGACACTTTATGTAGTGCCACCTTAGCCAACGTCGCCTTAGGTCTAAAGCGACACTTTTACTAGATAATGCAACACTTTTCAAAAGTGTTGCCATTATTTTATAAATGCAACACTTTTTAAATGCAACACTTTTTATATTCTAAAGCAACACTTTTTAATGTGTTGCCATTATTTTATAAATGCAACACTTTTTTTATACTCTAAAGCAACACTTTTAATTTATTGTTACCAACTTATAACAACACTTTATTTATCAAATGCAACACTTATCAAATGTTGTCATTATATAAATGCAACACCATTATCAATCTATTGCAACACATTATTATTGTTTTAAATTACATAAATGAAATATTTTCTAGACAAAAGAAACACATTCATTATTTTCTAAATTTAATGCAAATACAAATATTTATTTAATTGCTTTACAATTCAATATAACAAATATAATATCATCTCATAACATATCGATCAAAAAGTATTTCAAGTATATAAACGTCTACAATTAAAATAAGGTTCATCAAATGTATAAGCGATACAATAAAAAAGTAAATTACAATCTTGGGAATGCATATTCAATTCCTTTTCTTGTAATTTCTTTCATACGAACTCAACGCTTATCATGCACAACTCTCCTTCTGTCGATCACTTTCACAAAAAATCTGCCCAAAATAGCAATCAACTTTCCTGAAACTGCATAATATGGCAACAAACTTTCAAATTAAGTCGGTTATCAATGAAACTTTCACAACACCTTAACAATCTTCTAAAAAAAGCATTTCTATAAAAATAATACACTTCCCACATTAAATTTGTATTTTTACTCGTTAAGCTACAATTCTTTGCATAAAATAGAAAAAAACTTTCGTTTGACGTCCAATTTTAACAGTACCTTTTGTAACAAGTCTAAAATCCTTAGGAAAGACCAAATATATAAACATATTTCATCATTTATTGATATTTCATACTTTTGGGCATTAAAGTACCAAAAGTTTGTTTAAAATAGCAATGAACTTTCATGTGATGTCGGATTTCGATGATTCTTTTTGCAACACATCCTAAATCATTTAAAGACATCAAACATATATAAATATTTCGTCATTTATTGATATTTCGTGATTTGGTATATTAAAGTCTCATTTATTCATTATTTGACGTTTAAAAGCCAAAGATGAGACTTTTGTTAACTTCATCAATTTTGAAAACTCTATTTACGTATTTTAACCATATTTAAAGTTTAGAATTACTTGAGAATAGAGAGTGTTTCATTAGTACTCGAATCCTTCGATAAACCAAGAATAGAAATTTGTATACAATTTGCCATAAAAATGAACATTACCTGCATTCCAGTCGGCTCTTGGTTGTTCAGAAAGAAGTTTTAATGATAAGCACCTTAGTTGAAGTCATTATTGCTAAATCGTAAGAAAATATGATGTACGGAACAAATGAATGCCTTGCTTATGGCCTACACGTAAGAAAAGGAATGAACACTTTATTGCTAAATCGTAAGAAATATGATGTACGAAACAAATGAATGCCTTGCTTATGCCTACACAGCAAAGAGATGAAACGATAAGCACCTTAGTTGAAGTCACCGCAAAAATATGTAATATGTTTACCATTCCAGTTCAATCACACCCATAAATTCCAACAATAACCATCTTAGCTTTAACTTCATGTTGCCATCAATTTAGTTAGGTGGCCTTAAAGTAATACCATCTTGGTCCCAAAAATATGCAGAGTTACCAATTTTGAGTAATGAATACCAACTTTGACCAATAAAAATGTTTGACTATTAGTCTACTATCTAAAATGTGCCTGAACAAGAACAAAACCCAGGAAAGCTGTGAACTAAAATCAAAGTTACCATTTTAATGAGCAAAAAGTAAACTTTAATTGAATCCAGGATAGAGCAAAGGCAATCTTGAAAATCTTGAATTGTTAAAAGCTTGTAGCCATTATTCATAGCAATACCTAATAAACTATTATGCAAGAGAGTTTAGCATCATGAGAAAGTTGTAGTCCCAATAAAATCAATTGTGTCATTATGTCCTTCTTGCAAAAGGGACAAAACACCACTAAATGTTCAGGTATGAGCATAGAAATAGAAACCACATTAAAAATATTGTTGTTGCATGTCACCATCTGCCAATAACAAGTCTGACTTCAACTATTGAGAGTTTTAATCAAACCACATCTACAGAAGACCTGATGTGATGAACAAGTTTCTGTTCCCAAAGTATAACTTATGTTATAGTAACTTATGCTTCTATTACTATCCAGAAACATTAGTTAACAATGAAGAGAAATTGACAACATGATGCCCAAATGTCATAAGCAAGAGCCAAACATAAGCAATCAAGTAGTGACAACTCCTTAGTCCTTGGGGCCTTGCCTTTCTGAAAAATGTAGCAACAAGCTACAAGTATAATTATTCTACCAAAGTAGATGCGCTTTAAGAATGTTCTTTACATTTTAACAATCCAAAACATGTCTACAAACATAAGGCCATGTAAAATCTGAAATAGAACATATAACATATATTTAGTAACAGTTAAATTTTTCAAGATAACAAAATCTCCGAGTCCATGAATTAGGACAGAATCGCTCAAAAGAAAATATGAACAATTTAAAAAATATGAAGTCAGCCTTGCTCCACAGCAAACTTACCTCATGTGTTGAAAGAATTTCAGCAGCCCGACGATCGAGTCTTGGATGCAAAAGTACAAAATCATAATCAATTGGAAACTGAAAGTCATGACAAAATCATGAAAGTAGAGAAAAAAATGATGAGATCAAAAAACGATGCACTTACAATTTGGAAGCCTTTAGTACTTTTGGTTTTTATATAGGTTCCATATCAGATTTTTTCTTGGTTTCAAAATTTCGACTTTTCTGCCAAATCCCGATTTATTGTTTTTTGGACAATGGATTTTGGTTTTTATTTGACAAATATGATATTTTAACAACATTGAGAAATTGATATATAAGGAACCATTTACATTTCTATTGTAAAATAAAGATACAATTCAATAGCATGGCATAAATTGTCTAATAAATTGCACAGAAAGTACCAATACCATGACATAAATTGATTCTTAAAAAACTATTGTTTAAACAAGGTACCAATACCATGTCTAATATATAATATCATGTTCACACACTGCACTTTCAGGTCACGGAAGAAAAAATATATCAGAATATTCATTGCACAGCAGAAAGAAATATCATAATAAAATTCCCTGATGCTGTTCATGCACAAACACTGTTCACACACTGCACTTTTAATATGATTTTAATGTACTAATTTGCGGTTTCATTATGTTTTAAATAAACTGATTTGCAGTTTCAAAATATTAATTACACTGTTCACACACTGCACAAAATGAGACACAAATACTATTCAAACTTGTTAGAGCAAGTTCGACAAATTAATACAGTCATAAAAGTCTTCTGTTTCACACTTTCAACAATATTAAGCCAAACTTAGTAATAAAATTTAACCAACAGTGTTTACCTAAACAAAATTTAACCAACAGTGTATAAATTTCGTAGTATTCTGCAAATCGTTCCAGTCCCAGTACGGTTTGTAATGTTTGTTGGTTTCATGGTCGGTCCCAAGTTTTCCACACCCCTGAAATACATTTTGGCCATTCTTGTAAAATGACCGAAAACAAGAAGTAACATCACTTGTTTTTAAATGATACTTTGGGCCTTTTATATGCAGTTTTTATACTGTTTGCAAACTCAAACTAGGAACGTTTACCAATAGAAAAACTGTTCATCTAAGACGGAAATCGGAAAAAGTGGACTTACATGTCGAATTAGATTCGTAGAATCATCTGACCGAAAACTATTGTTCCTACAACTCGGTTTGTATTCGCTTCATTTTGGTTCCTCCAAATATTCTGGCCATGCCAAAGTCGAAATTCTTTGTGTTCATTTCTTCATCAAAGTAAAATTTTGCTCACGAATGGAATATGGGAGGCCATGTATTCTCTAGAAGAAAAAAATCTAACGTATGGTACAGGATTAAACATATGGGTAATGGAGCAATAGTTGGTGTAGCAGCAACTGACACTAAGTACCCTATACCTTAATGTGGTCCCTCAAAGCTAAACAGAATGCATACTTGACTTGTAAAGTTGTAATTTAAGTACATATATTGCAGTGGAATGGAGACTTTGGAACAAAAAAGAAATAGCAAAAGCATATGATGCGGAACAAGTAACGAATGAATCCAATCAAACAAGACCAATTGTAATTTGGTTTGCAGCAGTGAAAAAAAAAAGCAAAAATGAATCAAATAAGAACAAATATATTTTGACATCTTTACCTGTCTAGATCCATAACAAACTTAAATTAAATATTAGAGATCCAAATCATCCCAAATTTAATGTATCCTTCTTCGTACTACACCATTTATTCCAAAAAATTCAACAATTTGCATTTTGGGATGTGCCATATTAGGTGCAATGTAATTACTTTTGGGTAAAAGATGTCAAATTTAATGTATCCTTCTTCCTACTACACCATTTATTCCAAAAAAATCAAAGCATTCACAAAATAGATTTCTAATTTCCAATCTCCACCATTGATGCAATCACGTCACTACAACCAACCAAAAAAATTAATGAGATACTTGATCCAAAGGAAGGAAATATATACCTTCGAAGGTTTGAGGAATTGCAGAGATATACCGGAGAAGGAGAAGGTTGCGCCTCCATTGTTCGATGTTGCGTCGCTACTGTTCGATGGGTGCGACAAGTGAGAAGGTCGACAAAAAGAGAGAGAGCTTGTGGGAGAGGAGCTCGACCGCAGATGAGAAGGGAGGGAGAGAGAGAGAGAGATAGCTCGACAGATGAGGAGTTGCCGTCGCCGGCGAAGGTTGGGGACGGCGAGGTTGAAGGCAACGAGGGTTTGCAAGGGAGAATAGCAAAAGTGTTTTTTTTTTTACAAAAGAGAGGTATCACTGGGGTTTGCAAGAGAGAACTAGCAAAAACTAATATATAAATTTGTAAAAAATAAATCTAAATGCACATAAAAAAGACTTAGAAAATATAAATTTATAAAAAATAAATCTAAATGCACATAAAATTCATGTAATGAAAATTCAAAAATAAAAATCGATTTAAACTATCAAATAAGAAAATATTGAATTAATAATATTATTAATAAAAAGTTGTAAGTTTATTTTATAATATTTATCAATTTTTAATCTATCAATTTTTGTTGCACTCTTTTAAAAAAATAAAAAATAAAACATGTACTATCAAATCTTGTATTTTATTAATATTAACAAATAAGACATTAAACTTTTGTGTGTATTTTTTAATCAAAATTACAAAACAAGAAAAAATAGTATGTCAACACTTAAAAACATGTCATATATTTTTATTATAAATGCAACACTTAAAAAAATGTTATATGTTTTTAAAAATGTGTTGCATTTTTTTCATTATAAATGCAACAATCTAAAAATGTGTTGCATTTTTTTATTGAAATATGCAACACCTTATACAAATGTTGCACTTTTTAGTAAAAATTGCAACACTTTAGAAAAATGTTGCATTTTTTTTAGTAAAAATGACAACACTTTAAAAAAAGTGTTGCATTAAATCATTATATGCAACACTTTTTGTCAATGTGTTGCTTTAGAGCGAACTTGGATAAAAAAGCAACAGTTTTTAAATGTGTAGCATCAAAAGTGTTGCCTTAGCTTCAAAATGTAGTAGTGATTCTAATATTTCTATCTCAATACTCATTACCCAATTAATTTTTAGAGATAAAGAAAGAAGAGAAGGAAATAGAGAGAAAGTCGAGCGGGGGCAAGGGGCCGTTGGGGGGAGCTGCCCACCGAAGACACCAAGGGCGGGGTGGTGTTCCCGGCGGGGGTGCCCACCTGGCAAGCCAGGGAGCCGACAATGTTGGTATACCGCTCACTCTTTAACTTTGTGTGCATATGCTTATAAATGGGTAGGAGGGCACCTAATCAATGACATTGTTTTATGGTGTAATTTTTCTTAAAAATTTAATTTTTAAAACTAGTAAATCTTTTTAATGTGTAACCTCAAAATTGACAATTGTTTAAAACTAATTTGATTAAAAATATTTATGACATTAAATCAATCAAAAGCTAGGTCTTTGGTCTGGCGGTAAGATGGTGGAGTTGTAAGTGAGAGGTCACGGGTTCGATCCCCGTCGGAGGCAAGTTGAAATTTAGGTGGAGTAAGTAAGTCTGGAGGTAAAGGAGTAGTTTAGAAGTATGAGTAGGATAGTTTGCCGTTCAAAACAAAAAAAATTTGAATTTGATATATAATTATTTTTATATTAACATATAATCATAATGACCGTGCCGTGCGTAAACCGTGATCCTTTCTACTACCAAAATAACCAGTTTAATAATTGTGCGTTGTTCACGACGTAATATTTTTTAAATCATATTGTAAAATTATCTTATTTATTTTTATTTGATTTATATAATTTTTTATTTTAGTTTTATTATTCTTTATTAGTTATCTATGCATGTAACTTACAAATATTGAGATAACTTGTTTTAAATTTTACATCCATATATATTTTTTTATTAAACTATAATTTATAGTGTAAACTTAAGGGTTTATTATGAAAAAAAAAACCAACATATTATCACGTTTTTTACGTTTTCGTCCTTCCATGTTATTTTTTTCCATAAAAAACCTCAAGTTATTATTTTATTTTTGGTTTAGTGAAATTTGAACATTAGACTCAGGTTATAATTTGTGAACCGGGTTTTAAAAAACTGAAAAAGCGGGTTCTAATGTCTCCAATGTCCAAATTTCACTAAACCAAAAAGAAAATAATAACTTCAGGTTTTTTACGGAAAAAAATAACTTGAAGGACGGAAACGCAAAAAACATGAAAACATGTTGGTTTTTTTCATAATAAACCCTAAACTTAATTAATAAATTATTAGATGTTAAAAAACATGACCTTCCGATGGAGCCAGGGATGGGACAAGAATTCTTTACCTAACGGAGATGGTGACAATGATATCCTCGGTCATCTCCATCCTATTGCCATGCATGTCTTTTGGGATTTCCAATAAATATATATATATATATATTTTTTGTATTAACATGGATTTCAATCACTATAAATAAAAATAGATCATATTAAATTGAACATTGACAAAGTTCTAGTTCAAAATGATATAGATTTTAATATTTGGTAGTTACAATATTACTAAAATACAATATATTAATTGAAATGTTGAGTGACTAAATTAAATCTAACAGTAAATTTATTGGTTTTAACAATATATATAAGCAGTGTGAAATCTGATGCAATTATAAAGATGGCACCATTTGTTTAGCATTCTTTATGTTTTAATCAAGTGATATTAATTTTTTAATATTCTAATTATATATATATATATATATATATATATATATATATATATATATATATATATATATATATATATATATATATATATAGGGATAGGATCCATTGTGAACAAGTTATTCGTTGTGAACGTTATGAACAAATAAAAAAAATACATATAATCATTCATATATATCAACAAGTGTTTGTAATATGATTCATATGATTCAAAAGGTTCATAGAAGTGTCTATTTAAGATTCAGAACATTCAAAAGGTTCATAGTACGTAGTTTTTATAACAAGATGCACAAGATGCATAAGATTCAACAAGATTCATGAGATTCGACAAATTAATTGGATTCAATAAAATCAATAGGATCCAATAAGATTAATGAGTTAATAGAAGGGTTCGGTAGTATTTTCAACAAGATTCATAAGATTCAAAAGCTATTTTATGGTTGTTCACAATGTTCACAACGAATAAAGTGTTCACAAAAGATACTTAGTCTAGTCATATATATATATATATGTATATATGTATATATGTATATATATGTATGTATGTATATATATATATATATATATATATATATATATATATATATATATATATATATATATATATATATATATATATATATATATATATATATATATATATATATATATATGGGTTTAAAGTAAAGTTAAAATTATTTTTTTAATAAGAACTTTTTCTGAAGTTGTTTCATTTTTATGTTTAAATAAACATTATACGACTATTTAAAAAATAATCACTTGGTTTTGAGTTTTGTCATGTCTCTAAAATGACATGCAAATGTATGAATGTACGTACGTATTGCGAATGTCAATGAACGGTGATTCATGTGAATATATGTTATAACTTATAATGTTCTGGACTGGAAACCATAAATATGAACGTTAATGTTAGTTTAAACAAATTTATGTTAATATTTTTTGAAAGTAATAGTTTTAGGCTTTTATCTTTGGTTCTACGATAGATGTAATTTTATATTAAACCATATCCAATCTGTTTCTAACAATAATAAAAAATATTAGAATTTGATCAAGAATTTATATACATAATGATAATTTGTATTTTTCATGAACGTTGATAAAGATTATACAAATTTGTAATTTAATGAAACCTTGAATGTTTTTCAAAATTTTGAAATAAAGGAGTTTATAAAGAATTTAATATAATTTTTCAAACCTTTATGACGTGCCTTTTATATATAATTCAATTTTGACTTTGTTTGAGAACAGATTATTAAATTAAAATTACGTAAATAATTGGTTTAAATTGTTTGGATTAATGCATATGTTAATAAATGATTATTTGCGTTTAAAGTTAATTCTACCACACTTTTTCATAAATTAAAAAAACATAGTTTATCACTTAATAAGTGATTATTTGGTTATTTTATAAGTTAAAACGTAAATTCAAACACTTTAAAAACTGATTGTATGATAATTATGATAACAAATAACAGAATTTAAATTAATTACTACATTTGTGACAACATTTTGTGTTACAACTATTATCTAATTATTAGTTTAAAAAAAGTTACAACATTTTTTTAAACGTAAATTCAAACACCCTCTTAAATATTTAGTATTGTTCTTATTTAGTAACACTACAAGAAAAAGGGTCAATAGCGGCGACACCTTTAGCAGCGACACCCAAAATACGCGGACACATGTCGCCGCTAAAGCCATTAGCAGCGACAACTTGTCGCCGCTAATACCCAAAAAAATGGCGCCTGAATTGCCGCCCCCTTTTCACCCTTTTCCACCTCTCTTTCTTTCACTTTTTCACCTACCATCTCTTCTTCTTCCATATGCGATTTTGGCTTCTTCTCCCTTCCAGGTTACGATTTTTTCATATATTGTTTGTATTTTGAGTATTTTTTAGGTAAATGTATGTAATGTGTGTGTATTGGTGTGTTAGGCGTTGTCTCTCTCTCTCTGCGTCGTCGATCTCCCTCTCGCCGCCGTCGATCTCTCACTGCAAGGTATGTATTTAGTATGTATTTATTGTTAGTGTGTGTATTTGTATGTATTTTGTGTATTAGTGTGTGTATTTGTATGTATTTTGTGTATTAGTGTGATGTTTATATTAGTATATATTGTTTATTTTTAGTGTGGTTTTGTTAAAATTATTTGTAGGTTTTTTTAAATAATTTTTGGATAAAAGTTTTAGATTTATCAAAATTAGGGTTTTTTAAAGTATTTGTTAAAATATTTATAAAATTATTGTGATTGTTTTAGGTAAAAATAAATATGATGGATTTGTTAAACTAGGTGTATGTTTATTTAAATAATTTAAAATTTTGTTAATTTAGTATATTTGTTTTTTTTTATATAAGTATATTATCGTTATTTATTTTAAGGTGCAATTATATGTTTGTAGATTTATTGTGTAATTATTTGTATAAAAGTTTGTAGATTTGTTGTGTAATCATAAATTTATTAATTTAGTTGTGTTTGTTGATTTAAATAATTTTAAGATAAAAGTTGTAGATTTATTAAAATTAGGTTAAATTATTTGTATTTTGTATAGTTGAGCGAGCTTTGGGCTTATATTAATTATTGGATCTTCTAAATTGTAAAGACTAATAATTGTGGTATATACTTTTTGATGTTTGAATAATATATATGATACAATAACATATAATATGAGTTAATGTTTATATTTGTGTGTATTTGTATGTATTAATGTGTAACTATTTTATTAGTGATGTGAATTGTTTATTTCTATGAGAAATGAGAATATATACTCTTAAAATAGTGAAATGTGTTAGGTGTGTGTTTGAGCTTAGAATACATGCCCGTCTGAAATTGATTTAGTAATTAATTTTGGACTGTCCCCGTTTTGGGACTACTTTTTGAATATCTTATCTCATTTAGGATGTGAATGTGTATTACATGATTGTTTGTTTATGAATGATTCAGTTGCCATTTTCTCTTTGCTTCTCAGGTATATATACTTTTATATGTACTTGAGAGCTAAGGGGAAATGCTGCCGAATTTTTCTTAAACAAGCAATCGTGTAATGTGCATTCACATATGAGGTAAGGTATTCGAAAAGTGGGTTTAGAAGCCTACCCGTGTAAATACTTTATCCGTGTTTGATTTTTAAACTCATTTCGAGGTTGCTTTTCGAATCGTCGAATTTTAATTCTCGTAGAGTAAACCTTAAACTCTAACTTATGTTTCAGTTGCATAATGTCTATCGATAAAACCTGAACTACTATTAAAAACCGTAATTCTCCTGAGTTCCAACAAGGACTCGAATCTTTTGTTGAGAGATCCAAAGCACACGTCGATGATAGAGGTCAAATTAGATGTCCGTGTAGAAAATGTGGGAACAATAAGTTCACAAGAATTTCGATAATGAGATCTCATATACATATAAATGGTTTCTTTCGATCTTATATTACATGGGTCTATCATGGTGAAAGTAGAATTCCGCCTCCGGTTGTAGATGACGTACCTCCAACTAACGAGATGGCTAGTGTTATCAACGACATTATGGGCGAGTCCCGGGGGAACGATACTAACCACGAAGAAGGAAACTCAGATACAGAGGACATGAGTGTCGATGAAGGATTTCTTAAGTTGTTAGAAGAAGTCAATGCCGAATTATATCCTGGCTGTACTTGGTTTTCTTCCCTCGACTTTTTAGCAAAACCGATGCATGTAAAGGTGAACAACAAATGGACTAATAGTTAGTTTGATCAGCTCCTTGCATTGTTGCAATCTGCATTTCCGAAAGAGAATAGGGTTCCCACAACACATTATGTAGCTAAAAAGAAATTACAAATGATTGGTTTGGGTTATGAGTCGATACACGTGTGCAAAAACGATTGTTTTCTTTTCTGGAAAGAAGATAAATCGTTACAGTATTGTCCTGTTTGTAATGAGAGTTGTTGGGTTGATAAAGACACAAAGGGTAAGTTGGTACCTAACAAAGTGTTACGATACTTTCCGTTGACCCCCAGACTACAACGTTTGTACTGTTCAAGATACACGGCAAAAAATATGATTTGGCACAGTACCGGACGGTTAGAAGAAGGTATGATGCGTCATCCCGTTGAGGATCTTCATGGAAAGAATTTGACATAAAGTACCCTGACTTTGCGAGAGAACCTCGAAATGTACGTCTAGGACTCGCAGCTAATGGTTTTAATCCATTATGGTTATGCATAAGTCGGTATTTGTTAAAAGTACTTGTAACGGGTCTTGATTAGTTAGTATGAGACATATATACTTGTAATTGATGATGATGGGTTGGTATTAATTATATCTAGTTCTTACACGCCATGATGAGTATGTATAACTCGGTATTTGCTAAAAGTACTTGTAACGGGTCTTGATGAGTTAGTATGAGACATATATACTTATAATTGATGATGATGGGTTGGTATTAGTTATATATACTTCTTACACGCCATTATGGTTATGCATAAGTCGGTATTTGTTAAAAGTACTTGTAACGGGTCTTGATGAGTTAGTATGAGACGCATATACTTATAATTGATGATGATGTGTTGTTTTAGTTATATCTACTTCTTACACGCCAATATGGTTATGTATAACTCGGTTTTTGCTATAAATAGTTGTAACGGGTCTTGATAAGTTAGTATGAGACATATATACTTGTAATTGATGATGATGGGTCGGTATTAATTATATCTACTTGCTACACGTCATTATGGTTATGTATAAGTCGGTATTTGCTAAAAATAGTTGTAACGAGTCTTGATAAGTTAGTATAAGACATATATACTTATAATTGATGATGATAGGTTGTTTTAGTTATATCTGGTTCTTATACGCCATGATGAGTATGTATAACTTGGTATTTGCTATAAACAGTTGTAATGAGTCTTGATAAGTTAGTATGAGACATATATACTTGTAATTGATGATGATGGGTTGGTATTAGTTATATCTAGTTCTTATACGCCAATTTCGATGAGAGCTAATGTGTGTGTGTGTATATATATATATATATATATATATATATATATATATATATATATATTGTAGCCGGAAAATTTCGATGCTGTCTATAACAACCCTCAATTTAAAGATGCGATGATGGAACTCTATCGAAAGTTCAGTACTCAAAACGATAACGACGAGCATGATGAAGACAACGACGATGATGATTAGATTATTAGTGTTTTAGCTAATTATGTAACAAACGTTATTGTAACGTACGTTCTTTGTATATATATATATATATATATATATATATATATATATATATATATATATA